>JAVQJD010093303.1:0-28568 GCA_036023655.1 Nannoperca australis | reverse complement strand
TCTTTCTGTCTGTCTGTGTGTCTCTGTGTGTGTGTGTATGTGTGTCTTTGTGTGTGTGTGTGTCTCTGTCTGTCTGTCTGTGTGTCTCTCTCTGTCTGTGTGTGTGTGTCTCTGTCTGTGTGTATGTGTGTGTGTGTGTGTGTGTTGCAGGCCGTGGTGGAGAGAGTTTGAAACTGATCACCAGGAGCACCGGGGCCAAAGTGGCTTGTTCCAAAGAGAAGACGCACGGTCCCGGGGGGAGGGGCAACGTGACCATCACAGGGACCAGACAGGAAGTGAAGCAGGCCAAGGTGAGCGGGGTTCACTGTTCTGGGTCAACCGGCACGTTTATGCCCGTTATTCAGAATAAATACAACTCCTGCTCCTCTGATCTGTTGGCAGGAGCTGATTCTAGAAAAGGTCAGAGAGGACATGACGGTGAGGACAAAGATCTCGCAGTCATCGGCGCTGCGGCAGAAACGTGGCCACACTGCTGTGAATCAGAGGCCAGACGGCACCGTGACGGAGGCCCCGGTGGGCCTGAACAACAACAACGGCCCCTGCTTCCAGACGGAGAAGACCAGGCTCATCCATGCCAACGGGACCACAGGAGAGCCACAACACCTCTTTGACAAGATGGAGGACGGCAAAGAGGAGGACGAGAGCGTCTCCACGGACTCTGTCTCTGAAATCTCCAAGTTTGAAAGTGAGTTCCCTTCCTCTCTGCTATCCACACGGCAACGTGTCACCTCATACAAAGACTGGATGTTCTTTTCCCTCGGTGTGTTGTCCAGTTCCCAGCCCGGACCTGAGCTTCCAGCCGGACGAACATCTGGAGGTTTATGTTTCTGCGTATGAGAATCCAAACCACTTCTGGATCCAGATCCTGGGGGTTCGCTCCCTGCAGCTGGACAAGCTGACAGAGGAGATGAACCGCTTCTACAACAGTGGCAACCCCACAGTAAGGACCACTCCTACTGGCTTTATGTTGTGTGTTTTGTACCAAAAAACCTTCAGAATTTGCCTGAGAATCGTTATTGTGACGTTTTCTTCAGTAACACAGTGATCCAGTGACAGTTGTCTTACTTACATGAGCACATTGTAAACAGGAACATCCCCCAATGAAGTGAACTGTAGTTTTAAAACAGAAGAGCCTGATTACTCCTCAGACAGAAGCAAGACGAGGGATAATAATGAGTTACAGGATCCATTAATATTACTTTGTCTCGTGTTGCACATCAGTGTTTCCTTGACGGTACTAGTTCTCCGGATGTCCCATCATCATGATTGCTGTATAAACACAGCACTGCCACTCTCTCCTATACATGCATACATCTATTTATGTGCCCATGTGAGAAATAACAAGTCACCACCAGTGTGTCCCTCCTGTCTGTCCTCTAGGAGCAGAGGGTGGAGACCATCGTGGTGGGGGACATTGTGGCTGCTCCATACCGAGACCACGGCACGTGGAACAGGGCCAGGGTGCTGGGAGTCCTGGGCTCTGGACTGGTGGACCTTTACTATGTTGACTTTGGGGACAACGGGGAGCTGCCCAGAGACGTCCTCTGCCGTATGAGGTAAGAGAGGAAAGTCCAAACATGGCCGCTAATCGTCTCGCAGAGTGAAAAGGGACTTTGGTCGGGAGTAGTTGGTGTCAGTTTGGTCATTTGCAACATCCTCGTCCTGTGACCACGCGCTCACACTGAGGATTACTAAGAACAGACGCCGCTGCTGCCCTGATTGTTCCATTTTAAAATAGCCTGTTGCATAACCGCTGATTATATCATTAATACAATAGGAGTCATTCAACAAGCATTAATGGAAACAGAAAGCACATGGAGTTTGGATTTGTTTGTTCCTGTTTAGGTATGTGTTGCTCTCCAGCTTTGTGGACGCTGTGCTTACACTCTGAGTTTTCTGTAGGTAAAAGGTTGATTCAAGTTTCTTTTTTCTTCCTTATGCTTTCTGTAAATCCCACCTGTCATATTTGTAAATGTGGTCGTATGTGTTTGAGCAGTGTCTGGGGCAGAAACATGTGTCGTGGGTGCACATGACCTCCCTGAGGCTCCAACCTCTCCATAAGTACTAATGCTACGGTAACGTTTCAGGAGCGACTTCCTCAGCTTGCCATTCCAAGCTATTGAGTGCAGCTTGGCAGGAGTGAGACCAAAAGGTAAAGCTTTTGTCTTAATAACTTTATCACACGTGCATGTAAAAATAATGAGCTGAAAGTCCGAATCTGTCCTCCTCCCGCCCCTCAGGAGACGTGTGGACCGATGCAGCTCTGGACGACTTTGAGCAGCTGACCTACTGTGCCTCCTGGAGACCCCTGCAGGCTAAAGTCTGCAGCTACTCTCACTCGGACATCTCCTCCTGGCCCAGTGTCAAGCTCTACGACAACAGCGAGGGCGAGGTCGGCTAGCTTTTTCATTTCTCATTCATCTGTTTGGTGTGTTTTTCCTGGCCCACGTCTTGTAAAAAGGACTCTCTGTCCTAGATTGTGGATATTGGTGAGGAGCTCCAACGGCTGGACCATGCTGTCAGCTTCCAGGAAGTGGTGAACGGGAGGACGGACGGTGAGAATCTTGACTCTCTGCAGAGGATGCTGGTGAGTCACTGACCACACATGAAACCCTGTTGATCATGTTTTATCATGGATCAGTTCAAACCTGGACCGAACAATTTGAGAAAGGAACCTTTGACCTGATGCCGTTGAAAGGTCGAAGGATCTCCAAAGGTTTAACAATCCATCCTGAGAGGGACGTGCACATTTCATGGAAAACCATCCAAGAGTTGTTGAGATATTTCAACAAAATACCACAAATGTCAACCCCATGGATGCACTAGGGACAAATATCACCAAAGTCACTAGGGTTCAACCTCTGGGGAACATGGATATCAGGGTTATAACGGGGGAATGTGGAGGTCAAAGTCAGGGTGTCTGCAGGTTTTAGGGCGGCACTGGGATGATTGCAGTGACGACTGCAGGCAGAATTCAGGAATGGAAAATAATATTCTTGCAACTTTTGTTTTGATTTTGTCTTTAACAAACACAATGCAGCCTCCTCATCTGCAACATGCTTTTATTACTTCTTCAACACTCTTCATCGTCATTTGTTCTCTCCCTGTAGGATGACGTGATAGGAGCATCATCAGAGCAAAGTCTCTCCTGCATCAGCTTATCTGGTGAGTTCAGCAAAGTGATTACAAACCTGTCTTACTGTGCTTCTTTTGGAGCGTGTGGTTGACTTTTAAAGTGCAGATTGGTCATCTGAGCAAGCTTCATCAGTGTCGTCTACATGTTATCCTCATGTCCTGGGATCTGTGGAGCACATAGTCCCTCACCTACACTCACAGCTCTGCCCACTCAAGCCCAGCTGAAGTGATTCACGTTCATCGCCCACACTAACGCACACCATAACTCTGAGGTTCCTTTTCCCTCCTCTACGTCCTGTTTGACAGCCTCCTCGTGCATTTGGGAGTTGACCAGTGATGAGATGATTAGGAACAACAGCCTCTTGGAGGAAAGTAGTTATGAAGGAGGCACAAAGAATGAAAGGTTTAGTCCAGATAGAACCACAGAGAGCTTTTACTGCCGTCAGACCTCGAACACGGAGATGTTGTGAAGAGCTGCATCAGCACCTTCACGTGCCCACTCACACACAAGCTGGGACTCCAGTCGCAGTGATGAGTGTGGACAGAGTGTTTGGCAGCAAGGAGCTGAGGTGGATGAAGGAGGAGATGCCAGCAGAGATAACAGGAAGATAGCAGCTTCCTTACTGACAACAGCAGCCGCAGCACTGAGCTGCGATTGGACAAAGATAAAATGGGAGTTGGTGTGATGCCACATTCAAGGCCGCATTAATCCATGCCCATTTACAGCTTATTATACAGGTACTTGTGAATGATGAATGAGCTCCTTTACTCACATGCTTTAGGTGATTTCTGCAATAACTAAACACATTAGTGGGCATGGATTTCTCTTTCACACACACGATCCGGGAATATTTAATCCAGACGTGTTTCCTCTGATTCCTCTCATCTGCTGACGGCTCAATATCAGAAAGTATATACTTCTAAACACAGTAACGTAAGCAGAGCTGCCGCTTGAGTTCAAAGATCCTCAGGTGACCAGAAACATGACTCTGAATGAATGCTAATGTTTGTCCATGTCTACTGGTCGTGTAAACAATAGTTTACCAACATGTGTGATTTCTAGCATGTTGTGAAGTTCTAGCCCATGTGGCAACAAACAAGACTAAGAATTTCAGCTGTCAGTATTTGCTGGTTTTCGATACCGATACACATTTCGGTTGGTACCAAAACGGTAATGAATTGAACTTAGTTACTTTGCAGCCCTATTATGTGAGATGATGTTATAAATGAGTCTGGAAGCCATTACATTGTGGTTCTTTGTCAGCCGTCTGCACTGTGGTGGATAAAAACAAAGATTATTGTCTGTTTTCTGTTTGTGCCTCAGAAGCTGCCTCAATCTCAGGAAGCGTGGATGATGTCATAGAGGATGAGCTGCTCTGAAACCAAAGACGTACATAAATACCAAGGTGTTGTTTTGTCGGCTTGATGACTGAATGAGTTTTAACAATCTCTAAAGAACGGATGTGAAGTTGCCCTCATTTAAATGTGGGTCAGTGGGGAGGCTCAGGGAGGGGCCTGTTCTGGCTCTGGTTTGGGCATTTGTTGAAGCAACATGTGCAACATAGTGACAAAAGGGCAACAGCCAACTAACACTCAGCCCAACCACCCTTTAAATACCCTCGCACCACCAATTATGGTGGACTAAACCATCAGTGGGGAAGGTCACTACCCACCTAGAATGACTTCCATGTCTGTGTTGCACAAACATTAATACACACACAGCATGACACGGAGACCACTCTTCATCACAGTGGACTTATGAAAGTAATTACCTCTCCTCCTCTTACCTTCCAGCACTGACCACCCGCCCCTCAGCATCACTTCAAATGAGACGAAGGGGACATTTTCTTGCCTGACCCAAACTCAACCGCATAGACCCTCATCGTGAAGCCTTACCTACTCGACAAGCGTACGACAGTTCTTCCAGCCATACTCATTTCATTGTTGTTACTTCAGTACAAAATGAGTTCTTGTGTTTTGCCGTTATCCCGTTCTGTTGTAACCAACGCTGCTTTGCTCATATGTGTTACTATATTTTGTGGTCAAGAAATGAAGAGAGGAACAAACAGAATGCCAGTATTATTTTTGAAAAGCACTGTGATATGAGAGGAAGCAGAAGGCAGCTGATCAGCTTATTTGTTTCTATACTTGTATGTATATTTAGATTGAATGGCCTATATATTGGGCTTCACGAGTTCTTATATTTTGCAAATGAAACCGTTCAGTATTGTTGAATGTGGTCCTCAGATTATGTTCAGTATAAAAATGTTGCATACACTGTATCTTTAACTAAGGTCAGAGGAAAGTGGTAATTTGTCTTCAGAGGTGTAATAGACTGCACTATATATAAAAGGATTTATTTTATGTCACAAGAATTGTCTGTCTCTCTTTACTTTGAAATTATGTTCATACTCAAATTCTGCATTTCAAAATAGTGTTTAAAAGATAATTTCAAGATAATTTCCCCCCAATGTTGCCTTTACCAGGTATTTAGAGGGTAAATAGTACATTTTGCATAAACCTTAATTGCTGTAAATCAAAGTATGCATATCAGTAAGCAGAATGGAACTGGCTTTAATGTGACTTTAATGTGTAAAAACACAAGTAGTTTTACAGTTAATATTCTCTCTGTTTATAGTGGTGTTGGTTTGACACAGGAGATGCTTTCTTTTATTCTTTAATTGAAGAGGCCATTCATTCATTTCCTTAAGAGAGTCCACTGTTTTGTTTCTGTGTGGGTCGATGACCTCCATTCCAGCTTGACCAATCACATGAAAGTAGGTTACACTCGCACATGCGCACAAGCAGCAGAGTAATTTGTTGATATCCTATCTGGTAGTATTCATTTAGACTTTGGTGTTTCAAAGCAAAATTCAGCCTCAGTTTTGGGGTTTAATTTGCATTGGGCAGCACAGTTAACTACAACGTTATCTATATGAAGAGCTAATGGAAGACACAAGGGATTTGGTGAGTGAAATGGGAACATTTTAGGGCCGCGAGCCTCCGATTACAGAGGATTTGCTTAGGCTAGCGCTCCTCCTTTGTTGTTATCTGTTTACGGTAGCTAGCTAGTTGGCCATACAGCGTTAAATATTACAAAACTCTCCAAATAAACCAAGGGTAGAAATAAAACAACCCCATGCTTATTTTAGCAACATATGTGTAGTTGCAAGGTTGCTACGCAAATAAAAAGTGGGATATGTTTTTGTGAATTAAACCTGGAAAAACAGATTTCCGCTAGCTAGCTGTGCTAACGCTAGTTAGCATCAGGCGCTATTTCTAATAAGGCCGCCCCTTATTGTAGCTTATATGTTAGCTAGCTTTTCTATTTTGTACATCTTACGTTTATCTTAGTATGTCGTTACTGGCTGGTGCATTATTTTTTCTTTCAGCAGAATTGCTGGCTAAATAATTAATGTTAGCGTAGCCAGTTAGGATGTCACTTGTGATGCCCAGAGGAGGAAGTAGGCAGGTTTTGACAGCAGTAAATATTTCAGAAATGTTCCGGATCCTGTACGCAGAATGAGTAAATTGTATTGAATTTCCAGATTTTCACGGTAATAGTTATAATTAAATGTCACTTTTCTAAACATCTTTTCATAGAAATTGGCTTTTACTGCCAGTTTCCCAGGAGAGATTACACAACAGATGGCATTTAAAAGAGACTATAAGAAATAATCTAGGAAAAACTAGGAATGTCCAGTATTTACGTATTCTACAGATGAAACGAATAATTTATTAGGTAATCAACAGAAAATGTGAATAATAGATTAATCGTTTAAGTACATTTTAAAGCAAAAATGTCTCCATTCCCTGAATCCCAAATGCAAGTATATGCTTAGTATTTTTACATTGTAATAATAATCAGATTTATTCTTAAGGAAGAATTGTGTTTTGCAACCTTAAACTCTCTAAATTCCTTTCCGTCATTGCTTTGATTGCGAAGGCTGAACGCACCCCACGTTCAGAGCGCAAGCGGAGAGACTCTTTCGGGATGTTTGATGGCTATGACAGCTGCAGCGAGGACTCCACCAGCAGCTCCAGCTCAGAGGACAGCGAGGATGAGGTGGTGCCCTCCATCCCTGCCAGCCTGCCCATCATCAAGAACAATGGTCAAGTCTATACTTACCCCGACGGCAAGGCTGGAATGGGTCAGTGCATGGAAATCTGTTTGGGACTTGTACTTTGTGGTGTTCTCTGGAATATAATCCTGCGAGTGAGAAACTAATGATTTGCCAGCATGTAGTAGTAGTCTTGTGATTTTAACACTTTATATGTGTCTGGTTTTTTTTGTGGTCTCTGTTTCACAGCCACTTGTGAGATGTGTGGGATGGTTGGAGTACGAGATGCTTTTTACTCAAAAACCAAGCGCTTCTGCAGTGTGTCCTGTTCTAGGAGTTATTCCTCAAATTCCAAAAAAGCTAGCATCTTGGCAAGACTCCAGGTAAGTTCGTTCTAAGTCTGCTACAACAAGTATTTTAAGATTAAACTTTTATTATTATTAAGCAAATGTTGATGTCTGCTTTGATTTTTTTGCTAGGGCAAACCACCGACAAAAAAGGCCAAAGTCTTACAGAAACAGCCTCTTATGGCAAAGTTGGCAGCTTACGCTCAGTACCAAGCAAGTCAACAGAACCAGGCCAAGTCAAAAGCTGGTATGTTATCACAGAGCAGTAATGATGGTTAACAGGGTTACAGTGCTGCTCTGTTCACATGTTCTCTGGCTTTATACTGTTTCTTGTCTCTGTCAGTGGTCCCTGCAGAGAGCTTTGACTGGGGTCGGTATATCTGTAGCAATAACACGATTGGAGCTCCAGTCAGCTGCTTCAAGCATGTAAGTAAAACTTGTTGGAGTAGGTAGCAGCCACTCATGTGTTGCTTTCCTTGAGTTAATAACGTCACCGCTTCGTCTTTGCTTCAGGCCCCTATGGGGACGTGCTGGGGAGACATAGAAGAAGGAGTGAGGATTGAAGTGTTAAACTCAGACACCAACCTCTCCACTAAAGTGTACTGGATAGCAGAAATCATTAAGCTAGCAGGTAAAACTTCGCAGATAGTTAAAGGAAATGTGGTGCAGGACACACAACTCTTTCCACACAAGGTCCACTTCTTTGCTTGTGCTCTTTTCAACCGTTTCACATCAGCAGTTGTCATGGAACTGCAGATGTTTGAGCTTCACACGCTCATTCACATGACATCTACAGTTTCGTGAGAACTGAGCAAACTTCATCATGATGAAGACTATGTGATAGGGTTGAAAGTCTACAACAAACAAGTCAGTGGACATTGACTGGAGCTTGTTTTGAGGACTGCTGTGAAATCCGCTGTGTGTTCTGTTGCCGTGCAGGTTTCAAGGCTCTCCTGCGGTATGAGGGTTTTGACAACGACACCAGTAAGGACTTCTGGTGTAACCTCTGTATCCCCGAGGTGCACCCGGTGGGCTGGTGCGCTTCAAGTGGCAAACCCCTTGTACCTCCAAAAAGTGAGCCATGTGCCAAACTTGTTCACAGTCTTGATCTTGAATGCCCGTGTTCTGAGACAGCTGGTGGTTATTGTTTCACTTGTTTCTTTTTCTGTAACCTCCCCTTCAGGCATACAGCATAAGTACTCTAACTGGAAAGCCTTGCTTGTGAAGCGTCTCACTGGATCTAAAACACTGCCACCGGACTTTAATGCCAAGGTGAGACACTCAGACGCCTCATGACTGAAACAAAACTGATTTGAATGCATCTTCAGTTTAGAGCATCTTTTTTATGTGAATTAAACATTTCCAGAAATGATTTGACAAAAGCTCTTAGTGTTGACTAAAAGTTTGTTCTTGTTGGACCTGCGTCTCCTCTGAAAAGTGCTCTCTATATAAACATCCTCTGCTTTTGGCTTTGTTTAATCCATTCATCACCACAGGTACAAGAGAACACGCAGTTCCCCTTCAAGAAGCTGATGCGGGTAGAGGTGGTGGATAAGAACTACCTGTGCCGGACACGGGTGGCGCTGGTGGAGCAGGTAATCGGAGGGCGCCTCAGGCTGGTCTATGAGGAGAGCCAGGACAGGTCGGATGACTTCTGGTGCCACATGTACAGCCCCCTCATCCATAATATAGGCTGGTCGCGCAGCATCGGACACCGCTTCAAACGATCTGGTGCGTTTGGGAGAAAATGTTTAGGATTGGATTTAAATGCAATTGATTCTTAATAAATTACAGAGCCCAAGTTCCTCCTTTTGTAAGATTTGTTGAAGGTTGAGCTGTAAAATAAATGAAACGCATCTGGTAACATATATGTCTATGTAACATAAAAATCTGCAGTTTTATGGGTTGAAAACGGCTCTACACACCATCTTCTGTTTTCAGAATCAGAAATACTTTATTAATCCCGGAAGGGAAATTGCTTTTTGATGCAGTTACACTGCTCAATAAAGTTATTGAAAAAAGAATAATAAACAGCAGAAAAATAGAGGGTGTAGAGGTGTAAAGGGAGGGTCCGAATATGGTTGGACCAGGGGCCGGAGCTGCTCCAGGACCAGTCTTTCCAGGGCCTTCATGATGATTGATGATGAGTCCAGCGGTTGGGACCTGTCTACATCATGAAATGTGTATATATCACCACCCTGGTTCTCATCTTCTACTGTCTGTGTTCTCCAAATCTTTTAGCGAGTATTCTGCTGAAGCACCTTTATCTTAAACATGACAAGTCTTTTTGATCTGTCAATTTATTTTTCAGATGTTACAAAGAAAATTGAGGGTCAAGTCGATGCTCCTGCACAGTTCTTCCAGAAGGTAATACAACAAGAGAATGCTGCCGCAAGTGTGTCATTATCAGCTCTTTGTATGTGGATACGTTATCCTGAATACGGTGGTGGGGATTTGACACAAGTCTTGGATTCATTAGGTTCTGAATTAATTTCAGAGACAAAGTAACTATAACAAAACAAAATTCACAATCCGACAAAAACTAAAAGATTCTGACTTTTAAAAGACCAATGGAGCCAGAATATATGGACATAAATATTAAAACATACTCATTTTTTAGCTGCAGAACTGATTTAGATGGAGAGTGTGCACCAACATCACGCAGGTCGCACATAACAACATCAGAAAAGATGACATGTTGACCGGCGTGGAGGAGCCAGGATGCTGCTCGCACTAGAAGTGACACGTCGTGGCGTTAGACTTCCCCAATGTCTCAAACAACATGTCCCACTGGTGCCATTATTATGTCTTTCTAATATATTTGTGCATGTGTATATCAGGTGAAAGACGTGGACCAGAGTGGGGATTGGTTCAAAGACGGCATGAAGTTAGAAGCCATTGACCCCCTCAACCTCTCAGCTATATGTGTAGCCACTGTAAGAAAGGTGAGTGCGTGTTCTCGGCTTCACGTTAATGCTACGTGATGAATGAGTGATTGAACACGTCTGCTGGTCACTGCAGGTGTTGGCAGACGGGTACCTCATGATCGGGATTGACGGTTCGGAGGCGGTGGACGGATCAGACTGGTTCTGCTACCACAGCACATCCCCTTCCATCTTCCCCGTCGGCTTCTGTGAAATCAACAGCATTGAACTCACTCCCCCTAGAGGTACAGTCAACCCGTATCTTTGTTTTTTAGAGCCCGAAGAAATGTGTATGGTCGAAAAAACCAAACAATAAACGTAAAGGTAAATACAATACACATAGCTAAATGTATTTCCTTTTTATGTATAAGTTTACTGTGTTGTTATTAAATGAGAAGTATTTTAAAACTACAGTTATTTACCTTCTGATTTGATTTTAGTGTGGCATGGAAAATTCCTGTTTCAATGAAAAACAAAGACCTAAAGCTCAATAATATAATTTAACACGCTTCTTTGTTTGGTTTGTTTTTGTTTAAGAACTTTCGATCCTCCATACGGAGCCTCTATACTCTGTTAAATACCATTTCTCTGCAGGTGACTCTGGTTAGAAGTAGTTTAATAACGTCTTCTTGCTTATGGTTTCTGAATGTTCTGGTCCTGTTCCACAGGGTACACTAAACTGCCACTTAAATGGTTTGACTACCTCAGAGAAACAGGTTCAATAGCTGCTCCTGTCAAGCTCTTTAACAAGGTAGGCTTCTCCACTGTATTTGTGTTTATTAAGACCTTATTATTCTGAGTTTCATGTCTTCTGGTGTCATTTTTCTGGTTATTAATAACAGCAACATGGTTTCGTGCCACCACATTAAAACAGAAAGCAGCAGATAAACAGAGCGCCATTTTGATTTGTCGTATTGGATAAAATATCTTTTGGTTATTGATTCTGCAGTAGCTCCAACAATATGTTTGTAATGTTAAGTGTTTTTGTGCAGGTTTTAGTTTTAGGACGTGTCTACCTCTTGTATAAATCGAGCTTGTGGTTTAGTAATATTTTATGATCAGACTCTGCTCCCTGAAGCCCAACGTTAGCTAGGAGGGATGCACAACTGTTTCAACTTTACAGTGAATCTGCAAGGGAGCTCTGAAACCAGGATGTCTTTGTCACACGTGGGCTCATCCAGCTCATCCAGCAGAGGTTCCAACATTCAGCAGTCGTGCTGTGGATGAATGGGACACAGTTTGTTGTGTGTTTATAACTCTGTGTCTCGCTGAGAAGCTACAACAGCTTCATGTCTCTATGAGCTGATATTTGATAGCGAGCTAAAATGAATTTAAGCCGACGGGCTTCTGGAAGGTAGAATAAAAATGCATTTACAAATGACAGCACATGAATTGGGAAAAAGTTGCCAATAATGTAAGTTGTAAGTACAGACCTGCTGCTATGGTCTCTTAAATCTTGATCTTTCTTAACTCTAGTACCTTACTAGATTTCCCATGGCTGAAAGCTCCAGAAGCATTGTACGGTGTTAGGTGAACAGCCTCAACGAGTAACGTTGTGTTCATGTAGCCTCTTCATTCCCGTGTTCTTGTCTGATTAATGGGACTCGGGATTCGTCAGTGCTTCTCTGCAGTGTCTCATTATGTCCTCGCTGCCTCGCGTCCTCTAGGAGGTTCCCAATCACGGCTTCCGGCAAGGCATGAAGCTGGAGGCTGTTGATCTAATGGAGCCGCGGCTGGTGTGTGTTGCCACGGTGACGAGGATTGTGCACCGGCTACTGAGGATCCACTTCGATGGCTGGGAGGATGAGTATGACCAGTGGGTGGACTGCGAGTCGCCTGACCTCTACCCTGTGGGCTGGTGTCAGCTGACGGGCTACCAGCTGCAGCCCCCCGCCTCACAGAGTAAGAACATGACATACTTCAGCTCGGGAGCCACGGGGGCATTTAGATGATGACATATCTGTTGGGCTGAGTTGACATTTTGGTCTTGTGGTTGTGTAAGTCAGCTTTGTGTAGAAACTGCATCACACCTCCAACAAGTCTGGATGGAACAGAACGGGAGAGAAACTGTGAAACACAGGAATGTTTTATGTAAAGAAAAGTTCTTGTGAAGGAGCCTGAAGCTGGTGAGGAGTAGCTCAACAAGTCCTTTTGTCAATATTTAAGTAAATAAAATGCAAATATTCTCTTGTTTAAGCTTCTCAAATGTGAACATCTGACACACTTTATATTTTTATGTTTTAGATTGTTGGTCGGAACAAACAGTGGTTTTATTTTATCATACAGAACAAATGCTTCATCAATGAGGCGAGAAAATAATCGCCAGGTTAATTGATAAGGAACGTTATCGTTAGTTCCAGCTTTCACATTTGACCTGCCATCTTCTCGTCTGACTGTTCCTGTGCGCTGGCAGGTTGTAGGCTAGAAAAGTCCAATGTATGACACCGATGAGTGATAAGAAGGCGTCCAGAGGTTTGATTTGATGAGTGAGACGCGGGAGCCGTCGTGGTGAGGGGCAGAAGGATGCTTTGTGCCAGATATCATACGAGTGAACATAAAGACCTCCTGTGTGTTTGCACTTAACAGAAATGGAGAAGGCTTAACATTTGAATATGAACGCGGTGAATAAAGTGTGCGTAGATAAGATTTGTTGTTTGGAGTGTTCACATATACTTGTGTATTTACCGTATATCTTATAATATTCTGTTTCATTTATTTCATACTCCACTTACACCGTCATCTTTCTGTAATTTCTTCTGTTTTTGTTTTTTATTTGAATATTTGACTCATAGTTTTGTAATCTTTTCTCCCAGCTAATATTCTGGATGCATTTTAATTGTGTGCATCGTTTTGGCCTTTTCTCCTTGAATACTTAGTCTGATACCTGAACTCAAGGTATTTGTCGGTGCCGAGTGCTGATCCGATACCTGTGCCCTGTGCTTTTTTTATTTATTTCCAAGTTTAGAATCTGTTTACCTCTCCGTGTGAAACTCATTGGAATAATTTTTATGTAGTCTAACACGAGGCCAGGGATTGCGGTGGCAGTAAAAAGTGAGTTGTCTGCCTGCCTTGACTAAATGAATGTAACTGATGGCAGTGTTTCCCACAGGGTTTTGTGAGACTGTGGTGGGTGGACCAAGTTAAATGCATTAATCTGGTGCACTATGAAGAACCTCACAAACACACAGCAGGCTGTGTAGATATGAGTCCACGTCTGCTGATGTGTGGGCCTCGCCTCGGTCCCACCGCGTCTGTAAATTGGACAATCAGCTCCCAAAAACAGAGCTTTCTGCAGCTAACGTTCGCCCTCCAGCGCCTCTTACGGCTACATCGAGCCCGTAACGTGTGCGGAGCGGCTGCTGCAACACTTTGCTTCCCCTGTAATCTTTGAAAGTGATTACACCAGGTGTGACAGCAGCGTGTAAGTGACAGAAAGATATTCTTAGTAGTCTTCTATTTATGTTTTTTATGGTATATCTTGTGTGTGTGTGTGTGTGTGTGTGTGTGTGTGTGTGTGTGTGTGTGTGTGTGAGACACTACGGGATACAGGACATGACTTATTGGCACTTTTGGTTTTGAGATTTTGAGACTATTCAACAGTTCTCTGGGTGCCAGTCCCAGCTGACGGCTGCTCAGTAACTTTATCTTCCACGTAGCCAGCTGTAGTCTGTAGATGTCGACACCTGTATTCCACAAACTCGGTGAGGAGGTTGAAGTTTCACAGCGCTGCGCTGGCTCCACAAACTGGAGACACTAGCGGGCGCCACAGTCTAGGTAATTAATGGGAAACACTGTGATAGTGAAAACATGCATTTTAGAAGAAGATTGACAAAGAAACTGTATTTCCTGCAGATCGGGCATGTCATTGCAGATATCCGATCCATTTAAATCCACTTCAGCTCACTGTTATTGTACCTCACTGTCCACAAATGTCCCATCGTCTCCTGTCTCCTGTCCTCTTTCAGGTAACAGAGAAATGCCTCAATCTGTACCCAAGCAGAAGAAAAAAGCCCAGCAGTACAAAGGCCAGAAGAAGAGTGAGTAATCCTTCTTTACCTCTTGATGTTCTCCTCTCTCCATCCCCTCCTTTCTCCTCTTCTTGTTCCTCTTACTGTCGGTGGCTACACTTGTGGTGGAAACTCTGCTGCTCTCTGATTGGTCACCCGCTCGGTGTGTTTATTATCAGCGGACGTCTTGTGTCACATCGCAGGATGTTTTGATCGGGATAGTTTTTAGGAAATAGTCACGTGGACAAAGTGTGTGTGAGTTTGTTTTACTTCGGGTGTTTAAGAGCAGTTGCTGTTGCTGCATCTGTGTCCGATCACTAAACGGAGATGATGTTGCCAACATTAAACTGAAATAATTCAATTAAATAAATGTGTGCACAGCATGAATGACAAAATCCAAGTAACATTTTTAAAATCCACTTTTCACTTTCATGTTTAAAGTAAAGTAAACTGATTAACTATTTTTCAGCATAATTCTCCCATAATGATGAATTTGCGTGTGTAGAATTTAGTGCAGATTTCTTTTCTTCTGAAGCCTGTGCAGCATTATGAAGTTGATCGTGATGAATATTGCCCTCAAAAGAGCTGATTCTAATTCTCTTTCACCAGAAATTAGACAAAATCAGGACAATTCCAATGATCAATGTACACAGTTTATGTTGCACATCAAAACATTGAAAATAAGAACTCAATTTCTAATTCAATTTAACTTTTCTGTTATGCTGCTGATTAATAATAATAATAATGATTTTAGACATGAAAATGAAAATTGGACTTTAAAATGTTTAATGTTAATTTTGTCACTCATCGTGAGCAACTGGTAAATGTATTCATATATTACACACACAATATATAAAATAAAGTCATTGAGATATTGGCGGCCTCAGACTTCCATACGTTTGGCTCAGGAGGTAGTGCGGGTGGTCCTCGGATCACAGGGTTGGCGGTTTGATCCCCGGCTCCTCCTGTCCACATGCCAAAGTGTCCTTGGGCCTGACACTGAACTGTAAATTGCTCCTTGCATGGTCGCTCGCTGCCGCCGCTCTGAGTACTTGTGTGAATCGGTTGCATGAGAGGCAAATTGTAAATGGCTGTGGATAAAAGAGCTAAATATCTAAATGTAGCGTTGTTCTTGGTAACAGGCTTCTCGGGTCTGGCAGTCTGATTACAGCTTACCAGGGGCTTATTCAGAGGGGCATATCAGTGCAAGTGACGAGTTAAATGAATCATTTCACCCTAAGCTCTAACCTTTTTAATGTCCTTCCCAACACGTAACCTAAACATGGAGAACACGTTCCAGCTGAATTGATCCGCTGTGTGTAATAAGCCCCTGGTAGCTCACCCGAGTCTGGCTTGGTGTTTAGAGAGGAAGATTCCGGTTGGTCGACGGCCCTTCAGTCAGACAGGCAGGAGGAGGAGCAGCTTCTCGGGGGACGAAGAGCAGAGTCCGCCCCCTTACCTTGCCCAGGGGCCCACTCGGCCCCGACCCCGAACCCACCTCCACCAAACCCACAAATCAGGTAACGTCACACTAACGATAAAACCAGCACGGCACCGAGTCGCCTGAGGCTCACTGGCGTGTTCAACAGGCGGCGGTCCTGGAGTCTGAGGCTGGATGCTGCTGCTGCTGCTGCTGATGATGATGATGATGCTGCATGTTCTGCTGTTGTTCGTTGTCATTGTTTTCACACCTCTTACCTCATGTCCGTGAAGGTGTGTTCATTACATGTAACTAGTGTTTCGTCTCGACAAAGTCATCACGCATGTTTTCTTCAATTTGTATTTTTAAGCATTTACATAATGCTCAGCTCCATCCACACGGATACGTTTTACTTTTAAAACACATCTCTTACGCTACGTTCACACCCGTTAACTTTACTTAGAACCTGTAAAATGGAGACCTTTGAAAACGCTGCAGGGCGGGAACTGACACACGTTTTATACCGATGACGCAGACGCTGCACGTTGGGTCTCATCAGCCACGATGTGTCCTTCCATGATTCGTCGCTGCTCTTTGTTCGTAGTATTTTCTGCAACACAATCGTGTGCACAGAGATTATTTCTGAAACGCTCGTCGTCGTATTCGTGTGGAAGTCGCCTCAGAATGCATGTGGAGTTGACTTTAACACCTGGAGGAAAGACGGAGGCTCCTCCTGTTTTTCACTCAGACTGCATGAACACAAGTGGCTCATGTGTGCTGCTGTTGTCTCTCTTATGTGTCTCTGCCCCCGTCTGTAGAGTCTCTCCTGCGAATGAAGGAGGAGACGGCCGAGGTGGACGAGTTCACCTTCTCACAGGGCACCTCGGACCAGGAGAGCAACGGCTCGGGCAGCTACTACATCAAACAGGAGCCCTGAGGTCACGAGGTCAGGACGGAGCAGGACAAACCCGGACAGGACACACACAAAACTCCACCATGGATCAGGACCACAGAGACCAACTAGCCTGGACCCACATTCAGACCAGAGCCGCAGGCCTTCTTTTGAGTCAGTACAGAAGAGGACGAGGACCCTTCTGAAAGAGGAATCATCCCTCTGAACCTTGTAGCTGTGTGTGCACATAATCTTCTCACATAAACTTCTTTGAGGGGTTGGAGAGCACCCGGTCGGGCCTGGGTCACACATGTTTGGGCATTCTCTTTTGTACCACCCTCGGGTGACGCAACATCAACCCCCCCTCCCCTCTCCGGTCTGAAGACATCCAACCAGACAACGGGATATTTGGATATTTGGATGGATAAGAAAACAACCATTTTTGTACAGAAACGGGGGCCCTGCGAGTCTCCAGCCCACCTGCCTCTGCCACAATCTGGGCCGCACACAGAGACCTGTAGAAACTGTGAGAACCTTTTATTGAGCCAGGTCTTTAGTTTAAGTTTTCCTTTTTGTGTTTGTTCAGGTCAGAGAGTCAGCCACTGAGCGGCCTGAGGAGAGACGAGGCTGGCAGTAAGAGGAGCAGATCTGTGTATATTTTCATTCTTTTCTTCTGAACAGTATTGCCAGGTGGACTTTTTCTTTGTTAATAGTACTTGAAGTTTGTTTTCCCCTTATTTTGTAATGATTTTGAAGTTGTTTTTTGTCTTAATGTACTTATTTTGCATTTATAATTTTGGTGGCTGTGTGGGAAACTTAATGTGCATTGTTTCATAAAAGTGGTTATATTCATATAGTATGTGGAGAACTATTCCAATAGAAACACAGAGTATAGATATTAAGGATGGTGGGTTTTGAAGAGAGATCTTAGTGAAGTGCTGCTCAGCATTACTGACGACGGTCTCATTTTATTTTGTTTCTTCCAATATTGGCCAGAAGATTTCCACAGCTGCTTTCATTTCTGATTCACACACAACAATCAATCAAAATCACATTCAAAATCAATAATATCCACACTGCTTTAATGTCCACATTTTGAGCTACATCACCCCCCCCTCAGAAAACTGTGACTTTTACCCACCCTCCCCTTCACGGTCCAGCTGGTAAACCTGCATGTAGGTTACTATACATTACATAAGCCAGGATAAGCTTAATCAAGACAGCACATATCTAACGAGGTAACGGGTCGGGTGGCTCTGACAGCTCAAAGTGGAGCTTTAGGGACCTATTACAGTAACCAGCCCCCCCGCAGAACCACTAACTGGATTAGTAGCAGCTGTAGCAAGACTTTAGCAGCGCTGGGAGAAAATACAATTCTTCCTCTACTAAAAAAAAATCAGCTCTTGCAGAAATTTAAAGTCTTTGTCCTGCGACGTAAAACAGAAACGATGCAGCTGTGGAGATGAAATACTTATTTATAATCATTTAAAAAAGAAAAAGAAATCTCCAAGTAATACTAAACACCACGTGCGTGGTGTGACTGTCAGTGAGCAGCAGCTGTGTTGTAGAAAAGACAAACCTTTCTGGTGTGATAGGGTAGGCTACACTCTGACATGTCACTCCCACCTCACACTATGTACTTTGGCTTTTTTTTACATTTTGGATGTAGCTGCTGTCAGGGACACAACTGACCGATGCCGGCCTCGTTTATCAGCCCGAACTGTGCAGCGCCGGTCAAAGGTGGCGCTCCGGCCCAGATTCAGATTGCAGACGGATGTTTCTGTTGTGTTTTGGACCACATTCATACCCAGAGGAGGGCAAACGCTGATTTATGTGGACACCAGACCAATTATACACATATACAGTGTTTCATTATAGTCAGTTAATACATTTAAAGAAGCAGTTAGAAGTCAATTGTTACATTTTCTATTTAGATAATACAAAAAAAAAACTGAATAGAAATGTTAATGGACAAACGTAACCAGAAATAGAATGTTTCTTTTCCTATTTCCTAATTATGTCTTTATTATGAGTTACTATTTGCATTTAGAAATGGCAGAATAGTTTTTAGATTTAAAGAAAGGCATGTAAAATGTAATTAAACATAAGATATACTTAACATTAGAAAAAAAGGAAATCCACTTATGAATTGGCAGATTTAATGATTTTTTTAATTTAATTTGTTTTCGATGCATCACCTAAAATGTAAATTCAAATAATTTGTCAGCATGATGAATGTATTAATTTACTATAATCAAACACTGAAAAAGTTTCACACTCAACAAGCGGTTGGACTCCTGTCATGTTAAGAGGAAAGCAAGAAACTCTTCCTGTTCAACAGTCTCATAATCCAGAAGTTTTGTTGTCTAAATGCAAAAAAAAAAAAAAGAATATGTTAAATATTGTATTAGGGTAATATGCAACGCATTAGTGTTTGTTTCTTGTTTTTTATTGCTTGGGTTGTTCTCATGTCAGAGCCATATGTATGCAAGCTAGTTTATTATTCACCTGAGCCACAGAATAACAGGTTTGTTAATAATGAAACATGAACAATGCACTGCTTTTTCAGTAGTCTCTGAGGGCAGCATTCACGTAAGACGACAGGATCTAAAAGTGGCATAAATACATAGATTCTATATATATATATATATATAGATATATATGGAGATATATATTCTTCATAACTGATGGTATGGAGTTACAAATCCTGATTAGTCAGAAATCCAAGACTGCTTCTTTCATTCTTCTTAGAGCTAGATTTTTGCAGCTGTTTATCTACTACCTCCTGATGCTAGCCACGTTTAGCTAAAACAAGAGTGTGAAATAGACTATGGCAGTGTGTTAGCATATGCAAATGAAAATTATTTCCTAAAAAAAAGAAAATTATCCACTTGAAGACTAGACACCAAACATGGAAGAATTTTATCACAGCACACGAGGAGTCTTCTAATTTGAACGATGCAATAATAATAGATCCCATATTATTATGCTATGTTATAAAACTTATAGCACCCTCAAATGTCATGATCACTACATTAATATAATTAACATATGAGATAATTTAACAAAGTGGTATTGTATAACTGTGATTTTTGTGAGCAAGGGTTCATATACAGAGTACTCACTGTATGGCCAAAGGCTGTATTGAATTTCAGAGCAGATTTTAACTTCTCAGTGATGGTAAAATATCCATCATTTCTCTTTCTATACCAGTAAGGTTCATGATTCAATTCTCAGGAAGTTTGTGTTTGTTTTTTTGTTTTTTTTTGGCTGTAAGGGTCGTAACTACAAGTCTGAATCAACTGGGTTTGAAAAACTCATCATGTGCATCTCCTGTATGGAAGCAAACAAGTGCCGTAATAATTAGACTTGTAAACAACTGACACAGTACTCGTGAAATTGAACAACTCTTGGATACTTAATGAAAACCAGCTGTCTGTGGTTTTAATTCTATACGTTATTTCAGGTGATGCAATATTAAACATTATTTGTTTCAATTGTATGTTATGATATAAAATTAAAAGTTGCTCATCGGATCATTTAGGTCCCAAAAGATTTTTTTTTTTCAGATTAAATTACGACCCTTGAACTCAAATATATAAAAGAAAATCAAATAGATGGTTTTCAAAGTAAAACATACTAATATAATAAATGTAGTGGTACTTAAAGTGGTTGCTTTCAAGATTCAAATTATTACGGCGCTCACATGCTTCCATACTGTTCAAACAACAAAGGTCTTATCTAACTTACAATTTCATGGATGTTTGTGCATGTTTTATAGCTTTTTAATCCGTCTTCATGTTAAATTCTACATTTGAGTGATGACACAGAAACACACGGATGTTTGTTGCTCTTTTGCTTTGTTTTTTTGTTTGGATTTGCTTTTTGTAGCTTCCTGTTTTCCTTTTATTTACTAAAGTGATGTGAGATTTGTGAGATTTTTCTACCAGTTTCCTTTTTAATTAGTCTCCTGATCAGATTGGATACAAAGCTCAGCTGAAACGCTTAACTTTTAAGACCAAATGAGCAATAAAAGACAATGTGTCACAATCATTTGAAGCAGATGATCAGATGTCAGGTTAGGAGCTGTCAGTTATTTTCCTCTGATGTTGGAGGGAAGAAAGAAGCATTAAAGTAATGCATGACCAAACTGCATTAATATCTTAGTACAAAAAAAGATAAATGGGACTGTTCTATGGACTAACTGCTGCTACCCTCCTCTAGATTAACCCTAAATAATCAAATGCACAATCAACACTGTTTTGGATCTTCTGTTTATCACTTTTCCTTGTAGATATTAAAGTTTCTTGTTTCCCCTTGTTATCCCCCAAATCTAAAAATGGAACGAGTTTGACCTCCATCCACGGGTAGCTGTGTATTTAAAGTGTTTGGGCATCAGTAGTTGGAGGTGGAAGCAATGAGTTGATCTGGGATTTGGTGCACTGATCAACTGAATGCATGTAGAGCAGAACGCGTTGTGCCGATGTTGTGCTAAGCTTGTTTTTTTTGTTGTAACCGTCATTGGTTGTTCTTCAGTCTGTATTTTTTTTCCTCCTCCACTGTAATCAGAAATAGTACGGAAGCTAATTTCAGCCAAGAAAAACCAAAACATTAAAAACTAGGCATGATAAAAATAAAAATACTCATGCGAAATGTTTGTAAAATGATGTACTAAGTCAAACTTTTGACTTACTAAGGCGACATTATTAAATGGGCAAAATATCTTTCGAAATTTTGGCAAAGTAACTCAAAACTTTGATGCGTCTTGTAATTGGCACATTTTCACTTTTCATGAGTATTTTTTTTATTTGTATCATGTTTAACTTTTCATCTCTTTTCAAGAGGAGTTCGTTCTGCCAGATGTGGACAGATGAGGAGCAGGCTGGAGTTGGATGTTTGTTTTTGTTTTCTCGGATACTAACACGGGTCTTTTTGTATGTGATACCCCCCCCCCCCTCCCTCCCCTGATTATATTAAACCATTATATTGTGGTGCTATATATATTTGATAAAAATTAATAAATGTATTGGGATTACTATTGTCTGAAAATAATTGTGTTTAGAGGGTTATGGTGCAAAATTTATTTTGGATACAAATGAAAAAAAAATCTATGTTAATAGTTATAAATCTATTGATATTAACACTGACCCCTGAGGTACATTATTAGATTGCAGTTTAAAGTTTGTACATCTTTTTGATAGTGTATACCAGTTTCCTTTCATATGGTAAATTTGTGCTGTGATCAAGTTTGATAGACTTTGTAAATAAAGCCAAATGTTTGGATCATTATTGGTTGTAATGAATGGCTTCTTCGTTTACAAGCATTGCAAACTGTTTCTGCATGGCTGTGAAAGTTTATCTGGTGATTTTTGTAAGACTTTTACACTGAATAAAAAGGCTTATGACTTCAAACAGTGGAAATCCTTCATCTGAGTTTCAGCACCCGAGCTCTGATCCAGGCAGGACACGACGAGGGCACTTCCAGGGTCGTCCCAGTGCGTCAGGGAGGGTTAGCTTCCCCGTGCAGTTTTCATATGGGATGTAAACATCTTGGATGTTGTCCGGCATCAGGAAGAGACCTGGATTCAATGACTTAACTGTATATAAAGTAGTAGTTACTTTCACTTAAAAGGATTTGAGTGCTGTTCCAACATTAAACTATTGTGCCACCATGAATGGAGTGTCCTTTCCCTCTGAAGTGTATTGGAGTAAAAGCATAACATTAAATGGAAACTCCAGGAGTAACTTTTATTTAAGTACTTGAGTAAATTGTACATTTTTCCACCACTGCCTGATAATGGACTTTAAATCACTGGTTGGTTCCTTTTCAGACGATGGAAAGGAAGTTGTATCTTTGTCTCTTCTCAGTTTTGAGTTTCACAAGCTGAACATTTGCACCGTTTATGCACTGTCTCTGCTGCTTGCACATTAACCATGTTTCACACCCTCAAACCACCTGGTGTGAAGGAGGTGTGGCCTGTGCACTCAGCCTGTTGAAGCTGGTCATCTCATTGGTTAGTAATAATTACACAATTTATAGATATCCACTTTATTGAAGTCTAGAAGGACTGATGTGATAAACCTGTACTCGACACAGCACATACAGTGTCATTCACTAAATGACCTCCACTGGAGGTCAGCGGGTCACATTACATCATCGTGCCGTGTGTAATCCGACCAATGAACAGACGGGTGGTATTGTGTGCATTTTATTGGAAAGCAGGTCACCTTTTAACAAAACGGACAAGTCAAAGACGTTTCAGGTCATTAACTGGACATTCGGGGGATGAGTGGAATGTTTCTTAAAGGAATGAGTCTGGACCCGACCTCTGCAGAGGCCACGTCCAAGTACAGTATGATGAGATGTGAGGGCAGCGGGACATGAAGAACTTCAGGTCGGTTCTTCTCCCCTCTAGGCTACAGGCAAGAAAGAGGAAATCTGAGGCAAAGAGTTTCACTGGTCTCCAGCCAGCGCGAGGACTGCTGCAGGACCCAGAGGGGCTCAGTAGAGCCAGCTGAAGGCACAGCTTGAGTAGCTGACCAGCTCCTCCTGTTTGAACCACAGAGAGATCTCCTTGTTGGCACTCTCCACCGAGTCGCTGCCGTGGATGATGTTCCTGCGGAGAGGAGGGCAGACGTGAGATACAGGCCATCGTACGGTAAAGTTCAAGCACTTTCAAGAGTTTCCAGACTCCCCAAGCCTTTACTGCCACATCTACACTGTTTCCATTAATGCCAGGGGACAGACGTCAGCATGGCTTCACCCATCAAGACTTCTGGTTCACACTCACTTGCTAACGTCGATGCAGAAGTCTCCTCGGATGGTTCCGGGCTTGGACTCTGCAGGGTTGGTCTCTCCCAGCATCACCCGGCCCGTCTTCACCACTCCCTTGCCTTCCCACACCTTGGATACAGAACAGAGGGATGATGGGAGACCAGCTGACAACAGGCCCCATTACAGTCCAGTGTTGTTACAAACTGTTCAGAGGTGGGTTTCCATCTCCAGACCATCTTTGGTAACAAAGCTCTCGCTGCCATCTTGTACAACATGCTGCGTTTTGTCTCTTACCATGGCAACCACTGGCCCAGAGCTCATGTATTTGATGAGCGTTGGAAAGAACGGCCTGTCCTTCAGGTCGATGTAGTGCTGCATCAGGAGGTCCTCGGAGGCCTGCAGCAGGGACACAACGTGGACAGACATTTACTCTCAAATCCTCACTGACCTACTTCAGCAGGAGAGACCGCAGCGCTCATGTCAGACTAGTTTCATGTTGATTGCTTCAGAAACGCATGATGTTGCTGTGATTGGTCACTGTGCCCAGTTTCAAGTCATGAAACATGTGAATGCTCCAGTTGTTCCAGACCGCCCACCTGTCAAGCCTGTGCTTGACGTAATGCAGCTGGAAGCATCACTTCATTAAACGGTCATCACTGCTCATCTTGAACCAGTTCCAGGTGTCCTGACATACACGGTTCCTGTTGGAGCGAGGAGGACTGTGCTGCTGCAACACTGCAGGTCTAACAGCCAACAAGATCCGAAGCCTGTTCAACCCTTTGAACAAACTTCCTGACCCCAGTGAACCCCCCCCCCCCATCAGGAGTGAGTGGAGCACTTCATGCACTATAAAACCCACACAGCAGAGTCATGACAGCTCTCAGGCCTTCACGGACTTCCAACTTTGTACAAACTCTTATGAGCAGCTCTCAGTTGACTGACGCTGCAGGACAAAATAGGCTGAAATATGAAACACCAGGAAGTGGAGTTAAATCTGAGCAACTCGTTCCATCGAAGTTCTTTGTGAAAGCGACCGACTTCTAACCCTGGATGATTAAAACGCATCACATGCAATTTCCAGCTCTGCATGCAACAATCAGCCCAGCTGCTGAGTCAGGCTTCACATCAACAGCAGGGTTTCAGGGGTTAAATCAGGGTTAGTGACCCTTTCTTTGCATAATGCAGGTTTACAAGTGAACCGGACTTCATGGTGCAGTTAAGCAGCATCCCGCTCTGTCACAGATCAGATCTTAGAGGATCAGGAAGTCCTCAAACGCAGCACTAATCGGTGGTACAGTCAGGAATAGACGAGCAGCCTAATCAGCTCATGCAGGTTTTAACTGGCACACACTCGGGATCATGTGCATATCCTGTCCGTGTTCAAAGCCGCTCAGTACGAGTGCGTTAGAGACAAGTCTGTACTTACATGGAGCATCTTCATGCCCACCAGCTTGAAGCCCTTCACCTCGAACCGTTTGATGATGTCTCCGATGATGCCCCGCTGCACGCCGTCGGGCTTGATGGCAAGGAAGGTGCGCTCCTTTAGTTCAGCCATGATTCTGAAACAGGAGAGAGGAGGATGAAGGGAAAAAGCAGCCAGGTGCAACTCGCAGGTGGAACAAACCCAGAGTCACTCACGCCTCCTGGTTGCATTTGGCACAGTTGGCGGTGGGGCCGGCTGCCGAGGGAACCGACCCCATTGCACAGAACAGCGACGACACGGATCAGGTCTGCGTGGATCTGACTGGACGGGCGCTACGCTGGACTGCCTGCCTGCTAACCCCGCCCACTGAGTAAAGACCTTTATCCTCACGCTGTTTCTATGGTGCTCTGGACAGACTCCGTTTCACTATTCACACATCGAGTCACGAGACGACTCATCTACAAATGATAATCTCAGAACAAACATGTCGTCTTATGCACTTCCCAGATCATTTTGTGCCAATCAAGTCAAATCACGAGTGGTACGATCAATTATTCCCAGTCAATTGCTGTGTAAGCTAGAGATGTCTAGTCTACAGCTGAAAGAGTCAGCTGCCCGAAACTAAACTATTGATGAGCCTCAGTCATTGTTCCAGCTGCTGAAGCGTGAGGTTTGTTATTCCCGTCATGTGACCGTTAGAATATATTTAAGTTTCAGAGCAACAAAAGTCATGTCAGGAAGTCAACTTGAGCTCTGGGAGACGCAGCCGTTCACGTTTCTGGCATTTTATACAACAAACAAGACGATATTCGTTAGAATAAAGTACAACTATTGATTTAGTTTCATAACTAAGTGCACAGGAGGCGAACATGTTAACTGTCCACAGACAAGCACGCAAGTCAACATACGAATAAAGTTTCCAATAATCAATAAGAACTCCCTGCAGGAAAAAATAGAAACTATTAGTTTAAAATAGTGATGACACTTGTGGTTTGCCGTCCTACACTTCATGCAACAAATACACAAGTTGAGCGCGTTTTATTTCAGTGATGTTGAGCTCATTAGAGGCCACAAGCTCAAGTTAAGAGATAAATGTGAACAGATTCTCAATCTGTAAATGTGCAATCTTAAACAAATCTCTTACTGACAACTTCCGCAATCAATGTCTCAAAAAAATAGAACTGATCACGTGCTTTCATTATTAAGTTAGTGTGATAGTGAACACTAATCTTTATACATTCAATTTATTCTTCCAGGAAGGTGAAAGTCACTAAAGGACTTCGCATCAAGCAAAGCGCCAAAATAAATAAAAAAACCTCCAAGAGCCAAAAAATCTTTGAGGGTGAAACCGCCCACCAACAGAGGCATCGTCGCGGTGGTAAAATGGAGCACACCCAAGACAACCCGACTATGACAAAGCTGAACTTGACATTGATTTAAAATTGCTGGGTTTGGTTGTCAGATGAGGCACAGCGTGTCTGATCATATCGTCCGGTGTACAGACTTTAATTACACAACTTTATAGCTTTAAGCTCTGAAGAGGCGTTTGATTATTTCAGCTCTCGGTCTGTGACGTTTGGTCTGCCGGCTGCACTTGACGGCCCGGTGTTGAACCTCACCACAGACACTCCGGTCAGAGAGGAGAGTTTCAGCCTCCTGAGACAACACCTCCGTCACTGGAACAGCAGGAACACACCGACACAGCCAGGTAGTTACAACCGCAGAGCTCCAGGAGCAGCCGGTTCTCGGGAGGGGCGGTCAGGACAGGCCCGGGCCTTCAGACAACCAGCCACATGGTCTTTTGTTCGCGGCGCTGCTCCGAACAACACGTCGGGGCTCCGGCGTGGAAAAACAGCCTCACAGCGGCGGGACCACACCGAAACAACACGGTGCACACCGAAACAACACTAAACACTAATGTATATATAATGTATAACCGGGCGGTTAAAAGTACTAAAACAAGGTTACACCACACCGGCTACACAAACACTTCTACAAAAAAAAAAGGCGAAAGGACGCGTGTTTATCTATCATTATTAATAATACAAGTATTACTGTTCGAGGGTAAATGGTCAGAATATGCTCACTTTACCTTGACAATGAGGCTCCGGTTGGGTGTAAAGGCGGTGATTGTTCCGGTTGACGTGGGAGAAGACCGACTGCGTGTGCGCAGCCGCCTTATATCCGCGAAGGTTGCGACGGCAACACGGTGGAGCCAAAAGTAAAGAGTACTGTAGTCTCGCGAAACCACGCAGGTCTGTTCTAGTTTTTCTCGCGAGATTACACATACAGCTGCATACAAATGAACTTTTCAGGTTGTAGCAGGACATTTCACCTCAGACTGTTTGGAAACTCCAACATTTCACGTATTTCTTGATCAATTATCACAAACTTTAGCATTAGAGAAACAAAACTGTGGGTATTTCCTTTCTTTCAAATATTCCATATTTTTAATCCACTTGTGATATTTTGATCTAGGATTTAAGGGTTCTTCCCTTCATGTGACAATCTAATTTTAATCTGTTTTTAAATGTATTTTTTATTTTTATTTGATTGTTATTGCATCTAAATCGTGTGATTTATCTGAGAAACCCATATAAACATCCATCCAAAAATGTCCTAAAATTAGTTTGAACATAAAAAGGTGTTTCTGTAGAATTTGCTGTTAGCATGTTATTAACCTTGAAAAGTTTCTAAACCACTGGATTTGATGAGTTGACTTTTATAACGTTGATATTAGTCACAGTTTAACATTGTAGGACCCTTGTTGTTTCTTTTAATGCTGAAACATTTTATTTTTAAGTCTGAATACCTTTTACTTCGTCATCATGCTAAAGATCATAAGACAGTGTAGTGAGTTCCTCACCTTCCAGGCTTCTCACATCTACTATCATGAGACTAAATGGTGGTTTGCACACACATGCACGTGCACGTGTACTTAAAGTTCACTCCCATATCTGCAGGCTTGCAGCACATAAAAGAAGCTTTTAAGAGGATTTGTAGATGGAAATCTGCAGCTCACGGCTTTAATGGTATTAGTCATAAAGTCACTGGGTATCGAATAAAATGAATGTGAATATCCTTCATGTAGCCTGTGATTCTGAGGCCATCAAGAACTGGATCACTTAGCTAAAGCGCTACTATTCCCACCTCACTCACTTCACTCAGTGTAGGTGAATGGAGTTTTTCTGAGCCTACCAGAAAACATCAGGCATGTCGGCCCAAACGGAATCTCCCTCTGAGTTTGAACCTGCTTTGAAACATCAGGCTGCTTCATTGGCTGCCACCGGCTCTCTAATCAGTGCTGAGGCACCACCAGCAGCAGCAGCAGCAGCACCACCAGCACCACCAGCACCACCAGCAGCAGCAGCAGCAGCAGCAGCAGCACCACCACCAGCGGCAGCAGCAGCACCACCAGCAGCACCACCAGCAGCACCACCACCACCAGCAGCACCAGCAGCAGCAGCAGCACCACCACCACCACCACCACCAGCAGCAGCACCACCACCAGCAGCAGCACCACCACCACCAGCAGCAGCACCACCACCAGCGGCAGCAGCAGCACCACCAGCAGCACCACCAGC
>JAVQJD010093294.1:0-14714 GCA_036023655.1 Nannoperca australis | reverse complement strand
GAGGAGGAGAGGGAGGAGGAGAGGGAGGGAGGGAGGGAGGAGGAGAGGGAGGAGGAGAGGGAGGGGAGGGAGGGAAGAGGAGAGGGAGGGAAATAGACTTGTAGTCTCATTATATTCCTTTGTACTGGTTGTAGTTGTAGCAGTAAACAGGTTTGGACCAGACCAACGTATATAAGCACTAAAACCAGTCTCACTTTCAATCCAATCAATATTAATTCATGAATGAATGAATTAATTAATGAATGAATGAATGAATGTCCTCCCACGTATTCAGCAGGTGTCTTCGCTCTATTTGTCCCTTCAGAGCCTCCAGAGCTGCTCACGTTCACACCTGAGAAGTCCAGGAAAAGCCTGCCGCTGCTGCTGGAGGGGAACCTGCCCAGACGCACCAGGAGGCAGTCAGGTAGGCAACAACAACAACAACAACAACAACAACAACAACAACGAGTATGCATTATTGTATATGGGTTGTGTTGTATGTTTGTTTTTCTTTAATGGACCCTGAGTCTGCCAATAAAGCATAATAAACAATAATGATAAACAACAACAACAACAACAATAATAGTAATAAACAATAAAAGCAATATCACTCTGCAGTAGCAGCACACGCCTGAACCCTTCATGTCCAGATGTTGTGAGCCAGCTGTGATGATGCAAACTTCATGTGTTGTCTCGAGACGAGCAACGAGTGAAAGTGTCCCTGTGTTTCTTCACCAGCTCCGGCCAAAGACATCGAAGCAGCGTTTCATCCCAGCGGTGAGCACGTTTCTGTAAACGTTACCGCCCACGTCAGGACTCAGACTCGTGTTATAAAGACAGGAACATAGAACAAGCGTCAAACATTTATTTTTCACGTAAATTACAATAAAGATCCCACTTTCTGTTGCAAACATTGTGAAAACTTCTGCTGTATCTAGAATTTTACTACAGGAATGAGTGTAAAACGTAGTTTCATGCAGTAAAAGTGACAAAGTGTTGAAGAAGGAGGTGTTATTAGATTTAATGTGCAGGTATAGCAGGAAGTGACACAGCCTCTGAGCTCTGTAGGTCGTGTCTGGACCTCTTTGTGTATTTTACGATGCGGTTATTTACATGTAATTAATACATAATGCAAGTAAAACATTATAACATCTGTCTTCCTCTTCTTCTCTCATCCCTCCACCGACTGCACCACCTCCCTGGGAATCCTGCAGCTCTGAAGGTGAGAGACGGTGCTTTTACTTACTTATAATCACAACAAATAATAAATAGAAATAAATGTGATTTTCTGGATGTTTCTGAGACGTTGTCCTTGCTGTGGTGCTGACCGCGGGGCTGCATGTTGTGTCTGCAGCAGGCGGGCAGTGAGGGCGAGCTGTGCCAGGCGGACAGTCTGGGCTCAGCAGGCAGCAGCAGCACGCTCGCGTCCTCCGTCATCGAGGTGGCGGCCGAGAGGCCCGACCTGGGTCTGATGCCACAGCTGCAAGCAAACCAAGAGGAGCAGGTATTTTACTGTGACGGTAGATTAAATACAACTGGATTATGTGAAGCGTGACGTCACATAACTTTAGATTAGATTATATTAGATTGGAAGTGATGGAACATTAGAATAGAATAGATTACATTACATTACATTATATTACATTACATTATAATAGATTACATTACATTATATTAAATTACATTACATTATATTAGAATAGATCACATTATATTATATTACATTACATTATATCAGATTACATTACATTAGAATAGATTACATTAGATTACACCCTCGCTATCAGCGTCATATAAGGCTGAGAATGAATAAACCAAATCCAGATCAGTAAACTAGATCTAAAAAGACTTTGATGCTGACAACATCAGTTGTATTCTTTTCCATCCTGTTCGATTGAGGAGGAAGAGGAGGAAGAGGAGTTGACCCCCCTCAGCCCTCCTCCCACCCTGTCCATCACAGAAGAGATCCTGGAGTTCATCAACCAGAGCAGAGCCAGAGAGGGACTCACCGCCCTCCACGCTGACACAGCGGTAAGAACATACAGAATAAAGCAAATATATAAACAAAAACCAATTTATTTACATTATTATTAGTTTTGCTACTCTACTCAACAAGACCCAACTCTACTTGAATACATTGTCATCTGTTTATTGACATTTATGTTGTAAGACATCTAACAATTGTCCTGAAAGGGCACGAGTTCATGAACTTTGTGGGGTTTGTCAGCTGGGGAGCATGAATGGGCTCTGCAGATGTAATAGAAAGCTGCCTTAAATCTTAATAACAATGCCTGTTAGATACATCTTGTATGTAAGATGACGATAGCTCAGGGAGACACCAAAAACAGTAGGATTCATCCTCTGGGGACCATGAATTGGCCAGTAATTGTTGAGACACCTTGTGTTTCCCTTGTTCTGCTGCATTGTTACATTTTTGTTGACTGAAATAACGAAATCCAAGATGTCGCTTTTTTACATAACCAAAGTTGACAGAAGAGTAATTGTCTTGCTTTTCTTCCAGGAGCAGATCCTGGATCAGCCCAGAGAGAGTCAGCCTCCACCCAACCAGACCAACTTCACTTGCCCACTGCCCCCAGTTGCCTGCCCCTCCAGCCCAGACCAAATCCCCATAAGGCAACAGGAGCAGGAAGGAGCAGAGGTGGAGAACGACCAAAGCACCCTCCAAAGTCAGACCAGTGGCTCTGGAGAGGAAGATGTTCTTGAAAATGAGGTCCAAGAAATTCCAGATGCGGCAAGTCTAGTGGAGAAGAGAGTGGAGGCGGATGGAGAGACACAAGGAGAAGTGGTAGAAAAAGATAAAGAAGAGAGGAATATAGGGGATGAAGGAGAAGGAGAGAGTATCATCCCTGCAGGAACATCAGATCTTCATCCCTCCATCACAGCAGAGGAAGAAAGAGAAGACAACAGCAGGGAAGAGGTGAACACCACTAACACTTCCTCCCCACATCCAGATGTCCTTCATCACCCGATCAATAAACGCCAGCCGCCCACAAGAGGCTCCCACTTAACCAAACGTGACAAGAAGATCATTGAGAAGATCAGGAGCTACTACGAGGCAGCAGCCGAGGCCGAAGAGGAGGAGGCAAAGGAGGAAGAGGAACAGGGAGAAGGAGTGGTGTCAAGAAGGAGAAATAGTTTCTCTCAAATTCCATCTGGCTTGGTGAAGGATTCTGTGTCACGCTTCGATGTGGGTGAACACCAGGGGGAGCCAGAGAGTGGACAATGCAAGTGTGAAACAACTGACCGAGAGACTGATGGAGAGACGGAGCGCTGTTCCCCCACTGGTCCCATCTCTTTCTCTACTCCACCCTCAGCAGATGCAGTGAACGATGGGCAGGCAGATAAACCAATCAGCTCCCTGGATTTGGACACAGAGGGCCCAGTCAAGTCACCAACCGCTACCATGATGCAGGACACGGAGGCCGCAAACCAAGTGGGTCTGAATCTGCAGTCCAACCCAAACAGGCCCGTTGGAGAAGAGGTCGAGATACGGGACAAGAATGGAAAGTTCTGCAAAGGACCGATGGAGGACGAGCAAGAGGGGAGCACAAGTGTTGCACCTCCTGGGGAGCAAGGTGGAAATTCACTGCAAGGACCATCTATTACCAAACCAAACAAGTGCAGAGATGAAATAACCAAAACCAGCGCTGGGAACCAAGCTGTTCTCAATGGGCATGAACCCAACCATGCAGAACCAGCAGAACCAAATGGGAGCCCCAAAGAACCCTCTGAAGTTCTGCCACCTACAGAACTATGTCAACAAACTGAGACCAAAACCCAGTCCTCTTGGACTAGATCCAAACAAAGAGACCTGGTTAAGACCAGTGGGGACCTTGAGGGCCTTCCCAGTCAGATAAAAGTGGGTCGATGGTCCCGCCACTCCAGAATTGTCACTGCTAACCGGGCCTTGTTTGAGGGCATGGGATCGGATGTAGCCAGTATTGGGTTATTTGAGGCCAGCCCTGTGGTGGACCCCATGCTGATGGAAAACTCAGAGCGTATTCTGAGCAAGGTCCAGAAATTAGCCCAGATGTTCAGCGCCAAAGCCAGCACCATGAAAGTGCCACTGCATCAGAAAAGTGCCAGCACATGGGGCTCATGTAGACCTTCTGGACACTCAACTCAGACCCAACCTAAAAGCCAGGTTCAACCTCAACTTCAGACTCCTACTGAGTATCTGCAGCAAACACAATACCACATGGAAATCAACCGATCAGATACCCACACAGAGACGAGATATGGAACCCAAACTCACCCAGAGACCAAAGTTCAGGGCCAAACCATAACGCAAACTAGGCAGCAATCGCAGATCAGAGGTCAGACACAGACACATTATCAAAGCCAGAACCAGACTAAGACTTCCAGCCAGTGCCAGACCCAAACCATGAGCCAGGAGGACCAAACGATCCAGGAGGAGAGGATAACACAGCCAGCAGAGAGCCTGACAAATGGTAAGTTTGCTTTTCTTAGCTTCTTCTAAGATACAATGACTTGTTGCTTCTTGGAGATTCTGTAGTGTGGGCCTCAAGATAATTTCACTCTGGACCAGACAACATGGCCACCCTTCGAGTCATGCTGCTTCACGGCTAACAACTTATTTCTATGTGGTCAGTTATAAATCATTACTATGGTAATTGTTCTCTATGGTTCTCTTATAGATTTCCAGGAAGCAGTGTTTGCCCCCTGTGAACCTCAGCTGTTTGGTCGTGTGTTTTTAAAAGAGCAGCTGACCCCGGCATGTCACCACCAAACAAACGGATTCACCCTCTCCAGACCCAGGGACTTCATCTCTGCCTCGTTCAAAGAAAGAGACTCCAGTGTGGGTTGTAGGTCAGATGACAGCTCCTGGACCTCCACCACGCCTGGGGAAAATCCATCCTGTCAGGCTGACAGCTACAACTCCGGGTACACACCCACTGACACCTCCATGGCCTCTGCAGCATCTAGTCATCACCCCAGAACACAACCTGAAGGTTACAGCCCCTTGACATCAACCACGACCTTGGATTGTGCAGCCACCGAGTTCAGGAACTGCCGCTCTACGTCTTCCACAGAGAGACGAGAAGCCCTGAATCGAAACAAGGAGGTTTATTCAGATACTGAAGAGACAGAGAAAAGAGACGAGTGAGTGGACGTTATTTACACAAATTGGTGGCAAATGACAAAACAGCAACATGTAAAGTAAAGGAAGCAATAGAAATGTGTATGTTGACAACTGTAAACTAACAGTAGGATTAGGAATGTGCTGTGACCCACATCCTACTCTTCTTACTACAATGGTGTGTATTTAAATAGTGATATAAAGGTGAAGGGTTAGAGGAACTGCAGCTTAAGTATAATTTGTCCTGATTTCAGCATTATATATGTATTATCCTTTGTGTACATTATCATTTTGTTTAATTTTCCAGTATGAATCGTATCCATTGCATCTTTCAGTGTGGACCTATATTCTAAAGACATTGTTTGATTGTCCTCCTGTTGGTCTGCAGGGCGGAGCTGAGCGCTGAATGTCCTGCTTACTCAGTCACAGAAGACTCAACATCTATAAACATCACTAACCAGCCAGAAAGTATTTCTGCTCAAAGCATAGCACAGTGGGGAATGTCCAAATATGGAGATGTGCAGGACAAATATAAGCAGACAAGACAGGCTGCACTATGTAAACAAGGTAAACATGTACCAGAAAACATCTCCACAGTACATGCTGAAAACAAAGATACGTTAACCACAGATATGGTTAAACAAACCATGTCTTACCCAGGACTGGCTGGAGAGCAGACACAGAGGGAAACACCTTACCTGCCTGAGGGAGGCACCACAACCCCGGCGGCCTCTGGAGGGCCAAAGAAAGATGAGACCCCAAGACAGCAAATGCAATTAAATGAGACAAAGAATGATTGCAGTGATTCTTCATCACAAACCAGGATGATTCCACAAGGTTCAACAATGGTCTTTACAGAAGAGCCACCTTATCACAGATCTTCAGGACAACTGGTTGTTCCACCACCCCCGAGTCAGCCTTTAGACATGACCTTTGACCCCTTACAGGATTCAAGCCGTGCACGGGCAGCACCAAATCCATGGTCATCGGCTCCAAACTCAGAATCAAATCTTACCCAACCAAGCCCTCCACCGGTGCAGTCTATAGACTTTCTACCAACGTTCACCAGCCAGAGGCCACCAGACCTGCCCACGGCAATGGGTAAACGGGCTCAGTCTAACACCAGGAATGTCTTCAACACCTCTCCGTGTGATCATTGGTATGTCTGCTGCAGATTAAAACACAAAGCATTTGAAAAAGTAACACACAGCTTTTTTTAATATCAGGGGACAGAAACTAGATGTTGTGTAAAGGGATAGACTTGCACAATATCCACCTCAGCACAACCCTAACAGCCAACGCTGTTCTGACCTACGATTAACTCCAGTCCAGACATGTTTTTCCAATTTTAGCCCCAGAAATATCTTTGAAAATCATTATGTTTACTTCAGTTGGACATTAAAACAAACGGCTGAGCCACGAAACTTGTGCAAACTTGTTTTAACACTAATTCAGTCCCATTTTGTGATCTTGTTTTTCTTCTGATAAAGCAAAATGTTAAATGTAGAAACCTACAACCATTTAGCCGACTGGGATTTGGTTGATTTTGTAATTGTACAAACCACAAGGTTACGCCAGTCCACATGTTCTTTAAAGAATGAGCCTGCAGGCAAATGTGTTTCATGCCAATAACAGTCTGGTCTTTGCTTATTTGTAGAAATTGGCCTTCAGCCATATCACTAGGCTGTGTTCCACAATAGACAGACACAAAACATTAATACTCATCCAGAGCGTTTTTAATGCCGATCTGCGTCTAAGAAGTGATGTATTGTTTTACCCTCCATCTTTCTTTTTCTCCTCAAACTACCACACAGTTCCCTGTCTCTTCCCAGCTTAAGACTACCTTGCATGTTTTCTTCCTCGTTGCTGGTGAATCATGCTGATTCTTTCTTTAAATATGTGCTTCTCATTCGTCATTTCCAGGGAACCAGACCACCAGGGGTCACGATCCCACAGCAGCCTGCCCATTTCCAGCCTCTCTTCAGGCAGCCGACCGTCTTCCAATACCTCCTTGGAGACATCCAACATGGTGGACAAACCTAACCCAGCTGATAGCACTCCAGGCCTGGATAAAGACCTCACCACATCCCTCTCAGCCTTCAGACCCAGCCTTAGACACCTCTCCCCTTCCCCCGTTAGAGCTCTCCCTGCTTCCTCTCCTACACCCTCCTCTTTGTCTTCTCCTGAGAGATCTTCTTCCTTAAGAGCAGGTCCTTCTTCCTCCCCTACGTCATCTTCTTCTCTCAACTCTCCTCAATGCTCCTCCCCTGTTGCTGCTTCTTCTGCATTCACCAGATCCTTAGCCGCCTCCTGTATCAGTCAGTCCATCAGTCAGAGTATTGCAAGAAAGAACACTGCCATGCAACAAGCCCCGGCCGTAAATACAGCAAACCAACCCTCTTCTCATCTACGACAGCGCTCCCCTTCTCCAAAACTCCCTTCCAGTCAGCAGTGCTCCAGCAAGCCTGCGTATGCCCAGTTAGGGTGCACTAAAGATGGGTCCCAACATCCAAGATGTCCACCGTGCTCTCTCTGGTCCTCTTGCCCTTCCCCGTCTCTCATGCCGTCACCTCCTCCCTTTCTTTCCCAACGCTCTCCTTCTCCATCTACGAGTCTGGCCCATCATCAGCCTCCCCGCTCTTCTTCCCCTTCCCCTCGTCCCTCATTCCTTCACTCCAAAACTGACTCATCACAGAATGCAAACAACAACAACAACAACAACAACGTTAACTCCGCTGGTATAACCCCAGGATTCAGCCACACCAGTAGCTGTAGCATTAACGGGAGCTGGTCAGTAAGTCCACAGAAGGCACCGCTAGCTAACGGTAGCACTAGCGCCACTGTAATGCAACAGACCCATGATCCTCTCTGGTTGGGATCACACAACCGTGTAGCTCGGCCCTTCTCTGCATCTGAACCCAGCTCACGAGCTCAGTCTCCATCTACATCTCCAACATCTGCCTTACTGACTCGCCTCTGCTCCCCTCCTCCCCAACATAATTACTCCTCCCCTATGGCAAACAAACCTCCCCACCCCTGGAGCACACGGGTAGGAGGTGCAACTCCCCATAACCCACTAGGCCTCACTTTGGAGCTACCCAGGGCCTCTTCAGCAAGTTTAGCCTTTGGGCAGTCTTCCTTATGTCTGAGCCCTCGGATCCTCTCGCCACCTCCTATTGGCTTGTCAGTGAATGTTTGGACGAATAATGTTGCATCGCCTCAACCTAGAAACCCTCGATATGCTCCCTCCTCTCCCTCGCCATCCTTTTCTTCCTCATTAGGCTCACCAACACTGGGGAATGCCTCTTTCCCCACTTCCCCTTCTTCTTCGGTCCCACTGCGGAGCAGAGCCTCCTCCCCTTCTGCACCCACCTCTCCTGCATCCCAAACAACCTCTCAGAGCCTCCGCAGGTCTTTCTCCTCCAACCTGGCCGACAGACCCCCCAGCCCAGCTCGGAGCAACCCTAGTGGACTGCGCCGCTCTTGGGCAGACAGCAGCCGCAGGTCCCTTGGTTTCAGCGGTAGTGGCCGAGGGTCGTTTGACCAGCAGGATTCCTGTCCAACCAGTCCATGGAGTGGATGGTCCTTGCACGGCAGCTCATCGTCTTGCCTCAGCCCTCGAGCTGGGCTTCAATCCTCACTCTCGCCTAGCAGGCTTACCCCAGGGAAGGGCATCCTTGGCGGGCAGCACTTCACCAGCGTGCCCTGGCCAGATGTGCGAGAGCTTTCAAACAAATATAATGGAAGTGATAGCCTCGATACAGGCGCCTCCTCTCCTTCTCCTCTTTCCTCGCTCACTGACACACTCCTCTCCTCCTCTCCTGGTCCACCGGACAGCCAGACAGAATGGGGAGACCCAAAGCTAGAAGAGGGTAATTGCCGTAGCCAGCTGATTTGCGCCTATGTTGCCCGACCCTCCTGTGAACAAACCCTCTACTCCTCAGGCATGACCTCCCCCCCAGTTGCCTCCTACCAGCGCCACAACTACCAATCCCAAGTTAAACCACAGCCTCAGGTCCAAATCGCCCCCACGACACCTCCTGTACCCTCCACCCCTTCCCCTTTTTCCCCATGCTCATCACCGCTACCATTTGCCCATTCATCTACTACTAAACAGGGCAACCAGAAGACCAGTTATGCCACCACAGTCAACCTCCAGATTGCTGGAAGTGGCCGAATAACCTCCTTCAGCACCGCCCAAGTTAGCCTGACCCAAACTCTGCAGGGTGGAGCAGGAGCTGGAGGACCAGGACAGGGGCAGATGACAAGAAGAGTAAGCATCAATGGATTTTCACACCTTCCTTCCCCTCTTCCTCAGAACTGCAACAGGCTATGAAAGAAAGAGGGAAGTCTTGATGCCGTCGCCCTGCAAGACAGGAAGGGAAGTGACTCCTTACCGCCGAGACACAAAGAAATAAAGTTGTTGTGTTACTGCTGGTTTCTAGTCAGAACTCCAAAGCTATTTTGTGGCTTGTCGTGAACCATGAACCCCTGTTTATGTACAAGTCCACCATGTTGAAATTATCTTTCTCAAATGGCAAAGCATGGGGTACTTCAACTTGGGGGTAAATTCACATCTGAGGGACATAATGAATGTTGTCAACCCTGTTTAAAACTGATTCCACGGGGTGCGTTTGGGGTCAGATGTAATGCAAACTACAAAGTGAATCTTGGTGGCTTTTTACCTGCACATGGCTCATATTTCTCAATCTGGGCTTAATGACTTTGAAAGGACATGTTGCCATCAATGGAAATGAATCACTTGGCTGTGATCTTGCTGGATGAACGTCCCATAAACCCTGAATGTCCACAGCTCGATGTGATGATTTCGTACCTAAAGATCAGACTACACTCCGGCTCCTACAGTTTAACCAGTCTGAATTGCTCAGTTCACTTTCTGAACGGCTCTGGACTCGTTCTGTGGATGTGGTTTGGGACACGTTTGTAGTAGATTGTTAAATCAGTAACGTTTAGCATTTAGTGAGCTAATCCTGCAAACACAGACGTGTTCAAGTGTCCAACCAGTGCTGTATGCAATCACAGTTACTTAATGTATTGTTTTTATTATTGATATGTTTGTTTTTATCACGTTTCTTTTATATTCTGTTAAACAAACATCAATGTGGGGCTGTCGGAGGCCAATGTTTAAGGTTGGTGATAACTGTGGTTTATTAATAATCTTATCTTTTTAACCATTTTATTATTCTTTTTTATTTTATTGTTTATTTATGAAGTTAGTCTTATTCTCTTTGGCACTTATTATCTTTAAAGAAATGTCTGTATTTTTGCACAGTGTCCTCAGCTCTTGGATGTGTGTGTGTGTGTGTGTATGTGTGTGTGAAATGACGTGTCTGGGGAGTTCAACCTTTAACTTCAGACCAAAATCTGTGTTTTTAGTGCTGTGTTTGTTCTCATATTAATAGCGTTAATAAAGTTGAATAGATTTGGCCACACACAGGTGACACATCAACTCTTTAACAGTTGATAATTTTCTTAGTGCAGATAATGTGCTACATATTTAGAAAATGTGTGTTTACCGTTGAAAGTTACAGTTCCTCAAAATGCATGTTTGAAACCCAAATGAGTTGCAGATTATACACCAGATTCTGTCAAAGTATTTTTTTAAATGTTACTAGTTTAAGTTTTTTTTTAAATCCAATTTTATGGATTATAAGTGTGGATTTTCACACTTTTCTTATAAGAAATGAACAAACGTGAAAGTCAAGGCTGTAAAGTGTCACAAAACACGTGGAGGTCAGATATAAAGTATGTAGACAGCATCATGTTTTAGGGAACTGGTGAAAAGGGAAATATTAAGTAAATCTTTGTCCAATAACCCTCGTAGAGTCAGTGAGATGTACGGACAATAAAAGGTATGTGGTGCAAAATCAAAACAAAGTGACTTGCTTTTTTTATTTACCGTCAACTCGATGTTCTGATACCAACAGCTGTGACGATAAGACGGATGAAGAAGATTGGTCTCTGGCCTCTCTGGGTGGTCGGTCTTCATACGTCTTCTTATCTTTTACAGTTGGTCCAAAAAACAAATCTGTTGCAAAAACAGAAGCAAAGCTCGCAGGTGCACTAGCGCCCTCCATTGTGGTGCAGCCTTGATGAACTCTAGACAGCACCAGCATCCAGAACGGAGAGAGTAAGAATGTGGCACAGTTAAGAGAAAGTCAGTAATTCCTGGCAGTCAGCGGAGTTGATGAGGGCTTTCCAGTAAGAGCATATGGAGGCACAACTGTGTACTATAAACGTCTTTTTGATATGTGCAACTTGGTTTCAGTTTTGGTGATTCTCCACATGCAGACTCTTCGTTTTGTTGAATTCACGTAAAAGCGAGGCCAAAAGTGGAAAAACATCTCCACAAGGATGTGATAGCAGTCAGCAGTGGTGTAACAACAGAGCCAGCTAGCAGCGAGCTAACTGCTAACATGCCGTTTAGCAGGTTGACTATCTTAAGTTAGCGTGTTAGCATGCTAACTTTTGCTAGTTAGCACTAATCACAAATTACTAGTAGTAATATCTTTAGTTTTGCAGGTATTTTTGACACCAAAAGTAACTCCAGTTCATCCTGAGGGGAGCATGAATGACGAACCACCTGTCATGACAGTCAGTGTGGTTGTTGTTGTCGCACACTTTAATACATAATCATGTCTGCTAATAACTACAAAAAATATATGTTATATTTTATTTTATAAAATATTGATATTTTAAATGTAAATTTTTACTCAGTGCAGGGATTTTTCATTATATATGTGTGTGTGTATATAGTCACTGTTGTGCCTCCATAGGGCGTGTTAGCTCTGTGTGAGTCCTGGATCTGTGTCTGCCTGCAGGGCTTTAATGTGCTTATTCAGAAGACAAGTCGGGGAACGAGATTGGTATGCAAGATTTCTGAAACTTAAATGCAAATCTTTATTTAAATGTGAGTCAAAGAAGGCATGGGAGTGTCACTGAGATCCAGCCAGAGGAGGAGGAATGGGAGGAGTGAGAAAGTGAAAGGAGACAGTAAAGCTGTGCGGTGAAAGTCCTTCCACAGACCGACAGCAGAGTCCAGTCTCTGCAGAGAAAAGACAGAAACCAGCTCCTTCTCCTCCTCCTCCTCCTCCTTTCGTTTCTCCTCCACAGTTCAGGGATTCACTCCACTGATCTGCTTTGGGACAAACTGAACACGAGACACATTAAGTTGTTGAAACAGAGATAAGCTGCTGTTTCTTAGATGGAATTTGGTTTTGGAAGCTGTTCAGATCAGTTTCTCTAACATTTGTATTTTGTTGATTGGAGGATTAACGGGAGGAGAGGTTTGCTGGGCTTTAATCTTCATGGAGAACTTTTTTTAGAGCCTTTTTGGAGCCACTTTCAAGGATTTCACTGAGTTCTTCAATGCAACGAACTCTTCCAAACCACAAATAAGCTTTTGATATCAAAACTTCAAACCTCGACCTGTGTCCTGCGCTCCCCAGCAGCTCTGTCTGAACATCTGCTGGACCTCCTGACGCGGACCCTCCCACCGGTGTGATGGATTTTAACGTGAAGGCTGAATCCGGCGCGTGGAGGCTGTGCATCTCCACGAGGATGTAGTGACGTGAGCCAGCAGAGGATCCTAACGATGGTTTTGCTGCCCGTGCCATGCTGAGAGCTGTCGCCAGTGTTTGTCTGTGCTTCTTCTTTCTCCTCGCCCCGACGCTGCAATCAGCCCCCAAACCACCCTGCTCTCAAGACGCCGTGAAGAAGGTGGAGTTCCTCATCAGCAAAGCCCCCAACTTGGTACGAGTTCCCTCTTATCTCCATACAAGACAGTATGTCGCGTCTCATCCAGCTGCGGGTTTAAAACATGATTCAACATGTTTTAAGAGCAGCCGTAAAATATTTAATAGTTAACTGCCCGAGTGATGAAGTTACACCTCCTCCGGTGTCCGTTTTAAATTAAAAGTGCAGTCAGTCTTGCTTTTTTTAATATGTTTCATGAAGTAGTTTGAAAATTTAAAGTGACTTCACTCTAAAGAATCTTGTCAGTTATCAGAAACACTCAAAACTGATGCTAAATAACATAATTTAACTCCTTTAACACCTTTAAACAAGATGAATTCAGTCTCAATCTGAGGTTCTTGACTCGTGCACACTTACATAAACACGAACCACTTAAGAATCCGGCTCTGTGTGAACGGGAGGTTGTTCTTTACACGAGTCAGAAATAAAGCACGTTGTCACTTAACTTTCCATTAAAGTCACGCCTGAGATGCCTGGCAGGTTTTATGAGCCGGCGCTTATCTGCACAGCTCGTCCGGTGAAGTGAAGCCTCTTCTCAAAGACAGATGTCAAACGCTTCGTCGCCGCGCTGCACGGATCCCACGTGAAGCTTTCCGGCCCAACGCGCTCCACAGTAACGGAAACACTGCTCCTTATGTGTCTTTTATTCACCATTAAACGCACGATTGCAAAGGAGCAACCTTTTATCTTGTTTTGTCATCTTGTCTTTACAGATGATTCATGTAATTCTAGTTAATCAGTAGCAGCTGTGGGAGGAGGGGAAGCTCCTGCTCGTCGTGTTCGGACGAAGCACGTGCAGCTGAGTGGTGGACTTGAGAAACACCTCAGAATCACAATCAGATTTATTACCAAGGAGGTTGTCACATACAAGGACATTGATTTGGTGCAAACAAGAGCACAAACATATCCAGGTATTTAAATATAACAACTAGAAGCAGGTCAATACAATAGAAATAGAGAATCTGGTGATTAGAACTGCACAATAATGAGAAAAAGAAGCGCAGAATGTGCGATAAGAACTGAGGATGTGCAAAAGTTCACAGTTTGTAGTGAACGTTAATGTTACTACACGTTCAAGGAGGTGGTGAGCGGGTGGGAGGGGTCAGTCTCAGGGACCTGGCGGGGTACAGGTCCTCCAGGGGAGGCAGTTGCAGCCAATCAGCTTCTCTGCAGAGCGAAGGACAGATGTTGGCAGATGTTGCGCTCCTTCTGTTCTCGTCTGTGTTTAAAAGCATTTCAAAATACACAAAGTGAACATTTTAGTCCATCAAGCAAATAAAAGAGTGGTTTCCATAGTGATGGCAGTGAATCAGACACAATGTTAGTTTTCTGTTTTTAAATGCTGCTCGTCCTCCACCTGTCAGACCGACCACACACCTGTCGGGCTCCGCCTCCCTCCCAGTGAGTACCATCCAGGTGTTTCACCATCACTGAGGCCTGGATCACTGCAGCTGATCACTGTCAGCGTGTGAGTGTGTGAGTGTGTGTGTGTGTGTGTGTGAATAAGTGTGTGAGTGTGTGTGTGAATAAGTGTGTGAGTGTGTGTGTGTGTGTGTGTGTGTGTGTGAGTGTGTGAGAGTGTGTGAGTGTGTGTGTGTGCATGTGAGTGTGTGTGTGTGTGTGAGTGCGTATGTGTGTGAATGCGTGTGTGAGTGTTTGTGTGTGTGAGTGCGTGTGTGAGTGCGTGTGTGAGTGTGTGTGTGTGTGTGTGAGTGCGTGTGTGTGTGTGTGAGTAAGTGTGTGTGTGTGTGTGAGTAAGTGTGTGTGAGTGCGTGTGTGTGTGTGTGAGTAAGTGTGTGTGTGTGTGTGTGAGTGCGTGCGTGCGTGTGAGGGTCTG
>JAVQJD010093292.1:0-12007 GCA_036023655.1 Nannoperca australis | reverse complement strand
TAATCATGAATTCTGGGTAATATGCATGTTGATGTTGTCCAGTGATGTCTGTATTTGATCATGTGATGAGATTACACAAGATACGGTAGATCATTTAGGAGCAAAACCTGTCAAGACTGTCAAGCTGAGCACATCTGTAAGTAGAGAGAGCAGTTGTGTCTAAACATTAGTAACTCATTCAACTGTAAAAGCCACATTGTTGGTAATATATTTATATATGACTAATGTGTGTGTTAGTAACTTGCGTGCACTGGCTCGTCATAATTACCACTGGGCCGCGTGATTACTTAGATACACATGTCTTTTTCAAAATAGAATTTAGAATATAGAATTGGTTTTGTTCTCTCAGTCCTTGTAGAAGGAACATGTCAGCCTAATAGTTTAAATCACTATTCATTCGTTCGATTCCTTTAATGTTAAATATAGAACATGGAAATAGCCTATAGATGATCAAATGTCGTTTATTAAATCGATCATAATAAATGAGATATATGTCTTGATTTGAATGAAATTAAGCCGCCGCGTTCCAGAGAAATGGGTTTCGTTCTTCATTCATTTTGCTATTCAAAGTGAAATATGTCATATAGAAGTATTTGCTGTGTGAATAGAGAACTGACACACGTTGCTTTCAGATGGCCGTGTCCACTATGTGTGATCCAGCATGCACCCACGCTTCAGTTCAAGATGTAAAGCAGGACATTATTACAGTCTGTTTGTTTGCAGAAAGTTTGAATCTATAATAAAGCTATTGTACATCGTTTGCCAAATCTATCCATAATTGTGATTATTTGAACATTTCATTTTCCAGATGATTATGGTTGGACTGGTGGTAGACAGATATAGAAATGCATGTTGACTGACCGCTGGTGTCCTGGCCTTTACATCCCGGGTCGTGCTGCGGGGTCCCGGAGTCGGAGAGCGACAGCGCTGGGCTGCGGGCTTCACTGTCCGTCAGCAGGTTAAAATCCATAACCAGGCTCTGCAGACAGACACAGACACAGACACAGGTCAGGCTCCATCATCCCTCTGACCATCAGCGCCATTAACCACAGCTCATGCACTTCATGTGCACGCTGTGATTCTATCATGGTGGCTGACTTTACCGTTCTCAGTGATCTAGAGTTTACATCATGTTAGTATTTAAGTCGGTAGATCATTTTCATTTACTATGTTCTTCCTGTAACTGGCTCATCCTCCCTCACTTCTACACTTCCACTTTGGTTTACTCTCACTGTCCAGATGACAGGTTCAATTTATTATAGGATATCCTATAATATAAAATACCGAGTCTTGTCAGAGCCGTTTGCCTCGTGAAGGAAACGGTGTAGTAAAAGAGAAAAAAAGTAAATACTAAAAAAAAATATTTTCAGTGTTTATTCTCCTAAAATCTCTGATATAAGGGGGCAATGCAAATACCACAACATCGACTTTATATTATACTGCTACTTTATCTTTATGAAAGAGCTCAGTGCATTAATAATACAGTCATTTACGAAGCATTTGGAATTCTTGAGTTGCATTACCAGATGTGAATGCATTTTGTCTGTTTGGTTGATCAACACCTGGCCTCATCATGCCCCTCCATAACATACACATGGCTTTCATCTACAGACTATTTATAGTAGTTTCCTCTTTGGAGAAATGACCCGTTTATTTAACTCTGTACACTGAGTCTATATGTAGACACCACTTGATGTGTATTTGTTTAAAATGGCGGTGCATTCTGTTTCTATTTTCTCTGTGATCTTTCCATTCACCCCTGGTTGTGGTTGTAATCCCCATCCCTTAATATGAGCCTGACATAAGCGGCTATAACAAGACCTGCCCTGGATTGTCTCTATTTTGGGCTACATAGGGGGAGCAATGGAGTTATTGCTGTAAAATACACGATGACATTTCCCAGCCAAATTCTAGCCTGCGAGTAAGAACTGTCGCTCATTGGAGCCCAGAAATAGCTGCTCGTTTATTAATTCGACAGCAGTCGACACCTTGGAAAAATGTTGGGGGAGACATATACACTCCGTCCAAGCTGAGAGAGGTTTGGGATGATTCATGGCTATAATGTTAGTCACAAGGAAGCATAATGTCTGTCTTCATATGTGTTTGATCAAAAAATGCTAAATTCATGTGGACAGCAAAAGATGAAGTGTCCTTGTGATGTCCTCGTGTGGCTTAATTATCCTGTGAAGTGAAGTCACATTTAGAAGTGATACAGCAGGCAAAGTATTAGACATAGAGTTAATAAAAGCAAAGACATACACGTTAAACCACTATATCTATAGGGAACATTTATTTACATGGAGGAATAAAAAGGATAAGGCTTTTATGGGTGAAGGCTCAGCCCATCTACACTCTGCGCGGTGTTACTGTTTACCCTCCTTTTCCCAGGACAGTGCTGAGTAAAACCCAAAGTTTACAGATTTAGAGGAAAGTCTCAAGGCTGCTCTGGACTGCAATGAATCTGTGTCATCAAAGATTTAAAAGGGGATAAACCTTATCCGTGAAAATCAAACAGAGTTTAAACCATCCCTGTTGACTGTTTGGACGTTGCCAGTCTCTCTGTGTGTAGTCAGCGTTGTGGTTACGAGCTTTATACTTAGAAGCAGCAAATTTAGATTTTCATATGTGTCCCTCCCCCTCACCTCTCCTCGCCCCTGGAGAATGAGCTCCCCCGCTGTGTTTCCCTGCCATGCCAGCCTTTTGTGTGCCAGTCACATGTGACTTCTGCTGGGGTTAAATCTGAAGCCTCTCAGGGAGGGGGGGGGCGCTTCGTGAGCATGGCATCGTGTCAAAATATAAACCCCCCTCCACTGCCACCACCGCCATCAACAACAACACCACACTGTACAACTACTTTGAACTGTTGAACCCTTGAACCAGACTCAGTGTCACCATCTGAAGTAGTAGAAATTATATTATTTCAGATCCGCCGCTCTGCTTTTACAAGCTGAATCTTTTACAAGGGTATTTTTTACACTGTAATGAATAAAATGATTTTAGTGAGACACAATCATTTTATTTATTTTTTATTATGGAGGGATACATATATTTGTTCTATTATATTTTAATTCAATGAACTTTGTTTGTCTAAATACAAATTTAGGTATTTAGGTACCGGCTCCATGTGATTGAGTGCCCTGAGATAACTTTGTTATGATATGGCGCTATTTAAATAAAATTGAATTGAAAAATGCTAGAAAGTCCAATATGTATCACCCTTCAGGTCATTAAAAGTCCCACTTTCCCAGATAGGACTGTGGTGGCATGAACTCTGTATCCTCCAGCACTCAAAGTAAAAGGTCAAGTTTGATCAAATTTGGACTTTTTTGCTCTAAACCCTTGCTACATAGATCAGCATCTCCCGTTTTCATTTGGAGTACTATTCATACTAATGGCCACATTTTCAAAAATGTGCAGCATGCTGTGACATCCTGAACACACACCTGAAGTCCTCCAGTCTAAAGTGTCAGACCTGTAACAAACAGGAATATGCCAATTAGATTTCTCGTGAAAATGATCTGAATAAGCTTGTGCTTTCCTCAGAAATGTCATAGAAATGACAGATGAGTTTTATAATTCTCATCGTGATCTTCATCAGCTAAAGTGAAAGTCTGAGATCATTTCTATAACAAAATCATTATAGAAGAGTTATTGTTAAATGTATTATTGTATTGTATTTTATAGTTATTGTAGACCATTTAACAATTAATATTTGTAGACAATATAGACCAAAAGCAAGTTAACACTTGCAGTGTTTTTTCCAAGTGTATCATGCACTTAAACAGGGGTTTCAAAGACTCATGACATAGAGGTTGCTTTGTCATTCTGTCCCCAACCAGTTCCCACAGAGCTCTATATTCTCCTGCTTTCAATAACTACAATGATTTCAACTTGGCACGCAAAAACCAACAATGTCATCAATGTAAGTTACTAGAGTTTTCCCTTAAACTCTTTCTGACCCAACATTGTGTCAGTCACTCTGACAAAGCATTATAATGCTACACTAAAGCTAACCTGCATATTCTGATTAAAGATTTAGCACCTTATTACCACTGAATATCTGTGACATCTGATAAGTTTCTTCCATCAAATACATCTGCTGTCTTACTTTGGCCAGAGCAACAGCGCCTCGGTGCTTCAAAACACTGCCTAACATTGCCCCGTCCCTGTTTACACAGGTAACATTCGCTGGAGACTTTAAAGAAAGACTTGCGTCTGTTTTGTGTTTAGTGCCCGTGAGTATGATCGGAGCATTTCACAAAAGACCAGGAGACAGGAAAATGGGTATTCTTCTGTCAGCCAGAGGCCACCGCTACATCCATGGGAAAAAGTATGCGAGCCTGGCGGATAAGGTCAAGTCTCCCAGTAGAGAGATTACCTCGGTAAACACACTCCCTCTGTGTTGTGGTTTTGGATTAATGAACCTCTGAAATGGATTTGTGGGTCACAAAGTTCCATTGTTCCAATGTTCATAATGTTTCTTTTTTCTTTTCTTTTGTTTGGTTGAATGACTCAGTAACAGCAAATGATCTCAGTTTGAAAAAAGTACCACTTCTTAAATTAAAGTTCACTCGTTAGCTTTTCTGTAAGTACAGAGTTCTGCGTGGTTGAACATGAACTCTTATCTCACATTTATCTCACTTTGATCATCCCTGATCTGACATTTCAGCAAGCCTCCCCTGACAGGGCTGCAGCCCCATGTCCATAACCTCTGATCAAATGTTACAGGAAAATCAACCAGCCGTCATGCTATTGACTTCTTTCAGGTCAGGAAAAACGTTGAAAAAAGGACATTAAATCAAAGTTTAATGTCCTTCATAAAAAAGAACGGAGGTTTCCCTTTGTTGAAACTCAGCACAACTGTACAGCAAAAAGCAGCAGCAAGAGATGAATTCAACACAAAAGAAACTTCTATGTCATATGCATCTCCTTAAAGTAAAAAATGTGGCCATCTAATGTTTAAAGCAGCGTTACCTTTGCTGTAGATGTGTACTGAGTTTTAAAATCAAAGACACTCCACAAACAGGTCCCAGTGGCTGTTGGAAGAGTTCAGTCAGGGTACTTGCCTGACAGGACAACAGCTGTCCCTTTGTGAGTGCAGAACCCAAGTCTTGTATCAGCAAGGTCCAGTATTTTAGTCAGAAATATCAATGCGAGCCAGTCTGGGGCAGCTATATCCGCAGTGGCAGTGATGGATGGACAGACGGCCTTGTGTCAATGTGGTGCTGAGAGGCTGGCTGGCTTGGCAGGAAGGGATGAAGGGTCATGCAAGCCAGTCATTTTGTCCAGAACAAGGTGTCAGTACCACCCCCACACACTCACCCCAACCAGCTACACACACACACACACACACACACCAGGGGCGCCACATGATTATATTTCCAAAATGAGGAGCCCATCTCCCCCTCCCTCTGAGCTCAATATGGCCAACAAGCTATCAGTAAGCTAACAAGCCGGCCGAGGACAGTCACACTGATCCCTGTACCACCCTAATGCTTTAATTGTTGATGCTGATATCCTTCTGTGGTAATACATGCCAGTGTGAGCTACGTCCTGAGTGAGTTTATGAAAATCAGAATTCACGTGAGCTGACTTGGTTCACCTTAAACCCTACAGTGGATATCAGAGGGCCCAGGATGTGCACTTGAGGTATGGAAACCATCACATCCACCTGACATGCAATCTATGCTGAAATAAAGCCTAAAACACTGCTAGGATGGGACTGTGTGTTTACACTGAATGCTGGGGCCTCCTGTTCAGAAATGGACGCAAGTCAACAGCAAGATGAGAGTCTCCGGTCTGCATAAACTGGAGCGCTTTGCATAAGCAGTCGCCCGGTGACACTGATCTCATTAAAAAATATATCTGGTGATAATAATAAAAAATAATAATGGAAGCAAAAATCCTCTCATTTTTCGGGAGATTGCCGGGTCCATCTGGAGGTGCGCGCGGCAGACTGCAGGCATTAGTCCGGGAATTATTCCGAAACGCGTCGGGAATTAATTCCCGGGATTAAGAGTTGATTAAGATATGTGTCACTTTGCTGTCTGAGAACTTATTAAGGGCCTCCTCGAAGAGGCGGCAGATGGAATTTCAGTCCAATGTTTGTAGATGTTAATTTCTGCTCCCCTATAACAGCCATTTGCATATGATTGAGGGAGTGAGGCCGAGTCCTGCTGCAGAACACTGCCAAGTCCACACCAGTGAGAAACACGTCAACGTTTTATTTCACGGATGTGAAACAGCGTGTCCTGTTAATAAAAACGCATTTCAATTGGAAAAATGAGCCCATGGAAGTGCAGCATATGTTTAACAGAATGAAGTAGAGCAAGTGTAGGCGATGATATTAGAAGAATGGAAAGTGTTAAGTAGGTAAAGTTTGAGATTTTAAAGGAGTTAAACATAGGCCTTTATAAACTTTTTAGAAATGTGGATTGTGTGCGTTAAGGCCAGTGCAACCGATGACCTGGCTACAATGAGAGTAGATCTCCATTTGAAATGAAATCAAGGCGCTGACGTCTGAAGACGCGCGGTGGGTCAGTCCCGCAGGCTGCGGCCTGTCCCTCGGCTGGGGAAGAACCACTAAAAGAAACACTCTGTACCCGGAGGACCAACGTGAACTTCGATTAAACAAATGGGATTTCCATATGTCCTGAACAGATGCAAAGAGGCTCCTAACTGAAGGCCTGCCGGCGGTAATCCAGCCCGCCGATTCTTTCAAAGAAATCGAGCTTGCCTTTGATTTTTTTTTTTACCAAAGAAAATGATTTTAAAAAAACGAAAGTAATTTCTTTAGAAAAATGCATTTTTATTAGGATTAAACTATATTCAAATTAATAATAAAATAACGAAGATAAAAAGAACCCTTTGGGTCACAACTCGTGCATAGTGGGCTCTACTATTCATTTAACATTTCCATTATCATTTCCATGACAGTATTTTAAATGTATTCATTTTGAACGAATAAGACGGGGTGGACTCCGAGTTTAACAATATAAACTGTTTACGACGGTGTAAGCGGGCCGTCGACTTCTTTTAAAAATCCATCCGCTGAACAAGGTCATTAACGCTGTTGAACAAAAGCTACTAAGTAGACCCTAAATTAATTGAATTTGATATCATTCTTTTTATTCTTTTTATTATTATTATTATTATTATTATTATTATTATTATTATTACCAGCATATCATTACCATTGTCACACTATTGTTTCAAGAATCAGAAATCCTTTAACAGTCTCGCAATGGAGAAATTAACATGAACATGAACTGTACATAAACTCTTAAATATTAAAACGTTAAAAATCTTAAATTATATAGTCATAGTGTTGGGAAATAAATAGTCCTAGTACAAGTCTAAGTGAGACTGAATATGTTGGTGGGGGTGTACAGCTCGGTTTTTCTGCCCGCGGTCTCCTGTGGCCCCGGCAGCCACCTGCCACCTATCAATTTCCTCCACATCCCCAAATATTTCCGCGACGTCCGCCTGCGCGAACTCTTAGAATTCAGGAGAAAACACACCAAGCTGGAATAAACACGATCATTCTGTGGTGTGGATTGTTTTTGGGCGTGGAATCGCCACAAACTGCTTCTAAATTTTTCTACCCACAGGCCTCACACACAGACAGATTGTAGGACGACTGTAATAACTGATGGGCACCAAAACAAAGTACAATAAAACCACACAATTTATCAAGGCCCTACTGACACGGAGTATTTACGCAGAGCGTGGTTCGCTCTTTGATTCATACGTTGAATTCCTTTTTCTTTCTGTTTGGAATCACGGGGGACATTTAGTGTGAGTGGAAGATGCAGTACTTAGGCCTACTTTTAAATGTGTCTCATCGCCTGATGTGTCGCCTCTCATCAGCATCATAATCTGCTCCGTGGACGCACACCCAAAAAGTCAACGCCTGCTTTTCACATGTTCTTTTTGTGTGTTTTACGCCATGTCCAGAGCCCTTAAACGCGTTTCTTACTGGAGAATGTAGCTGGTTGTATTGTGGAAAGCTGCAAATCGTACCTTCGAACAGAGCGAATAAAGGCCCTGCTTTACATCTCGGACTTTGTAGATTTAGAGAACTTTTATGCACAAATAAAAAGGTGTATGCCAGACGCACAATGGCAAATTAGATAAAGGATAAAAGAGAAAAGGGAGAGAAAAAGTGCGGTTATTTGCACTTACATCGAATCCCGGTGTGGTTAAATTAATCCGCGGAAAAGGCAAAGAGTTTTGCTGAAGGCTGATGGGTGTCCTGGCCTCAGGTTTGATGGTGACATCGACAAAAAGTTCCTCAGTGCGTCAAACTGTCAGAAAAAGCGTCAGTCAGTCAGTCAGTCAGTTCACTTCTTCCTCTTCTTCCCTCTGTGTTGTCAGACATGAAGGCTGTGGAGGAGTGAGGCTTGATCCCCACGTAGAGTATAGGGAGGGAGGGAGGAGGAGGAGGGGGTTGACTTCATGCTAAGTATTGTGTGTGACAGGTCCACCGTAGAAAGGACGGCCCCCTACTCTCCCTCTTTCCTTTCGTTCTCTCCCTCTCTTTGCTCGAACACGGGGCACAAACGCACGCAAACACCCCCCTCCCTCTCCCACTGGCTCTCTGTCTACAAACATTCTCTCCATCTCTTTCTCCCTGCAGCCTCACTGCAGCTTTATATTTACCTGCACCGTTGTCGATTGATTGCAAAAGTGTGGAGACCTGCTATATGTAAGCTTATAGTTTCAAATGTGATAGTTTGGTTTAATTACAGTAATATTTTCTTTAATTTGATGTTCAAGCAAAATCGAAACAAGAATCAAAGTTTAAGCTTACCTTACCCACAGAGGAGCAGTCAGAAACAAAGTTCACTGTAATCAATTTGACACGTTTTAACAAACACTGACTTATATCACATAGATAGTGTGCAAATGTGACAGTTTGCAGTAAAAAATGTTGAAGGTAAGTGATGTTGAAGTGGCAGTCTAAATACAGTTACTGAAAGAAGTTGAAACAGCAATTAAAATGGAAGTGCTGAAAGAAGTTTCAGTTTAAGCATTGAATGAAGTTGTAGAATCTTTTGAAGTGAAAGTTCAAGCACTAAAAAGAGTAGAAAGCGTCAAAGTGTAATTGATATGTGGAGCTGGAAGAGTCAGTTGAAGTGTAATAACTCAAAGCAGATGAGCACTCAGTTAAAGAATAGGAGATGAAAGCAGTGGAACTGTCAGTTGAAGAGTCGCTTGTTTTCAGGGTTTTCATGTGCAACAGTGATTGTGTGTTGGGTGGTGAGCACTGTGATCTATTCCCAATACTGAGCATGAACGCATCCTGTGTAGACACAGATGGACCTCTGAAGCTACTGCTCCTCGACACGGAGTAAGAGATGAAAGGGATCCATTTTAAAGAACAAATGAAACACAAGGGATGCAGTGTTCATTTTGACCATTGACATACAATGAGTTGTTGGTTATGACTACATCTTCAACACCACATTTGAAACAATCATATGTATGTATGTTTATATGAAGTATTAAGCAAAAGGAACTAGAACATTTACATATACTTGCTGCTGGAACAAAACACTGAAATAGTTGAAATACTGAAATGGCAGCTAAAAAGTTCAATAATTTATTAATAATCATTTTCGGTTTAACTGTACAACTTGAAATGTCAGTTTAAGTGTCAGCAGGTGAGTGAAGTTTAAGTAAAAGCACAGCAAAAGAGTGGAGGATTCAAAGTTTAAGTGCTGTAAGATATAAAAATTGTTGAAGCATAAATGATCTGGAGGTGTCAGTTAAAGTGTCATAACTCAAAGCAGATGAACGCTCAGCAAAAAAATGAGAGGTGAAAGCAGTGGAACTGTCAGTTGAGGTCTAAGTGCTGAAAGCAGTTGAAATGTTAGGTGATTACATTTGTGAACATATCTTTTTGTCTCTGTTTCAGTACGTCCACATTAAAACTGCATTTTTTACCTTTAGTGTGTTTGAATCTGGGTGTTTCAGTGTGCACAGGGAAAACTAAGCTCTTGCAACGTAACTTAAGCCAACCCAGAGAGGGTCAAGGGCTGTGTGGCAGTTAGGTTTGGAAGGATGTTCTGTTGCCTCTAACTTTCTCTGTGATGACTCATTTCAAATACTGTAGGTATTCATTCATATAGCACAGCTGTTGTCATTAACCTGTAACCGGTATATCACGTGACTTTGCGATTATAAAGTAATAATTGTATCACTGCAGTGCAGCAGCTTTGGTAATAGGTAGTATTAATGAGACGCGATTCAATCGCCAACTTTAATCTCTTTCCATTGTCTGACAACAGAAACAGAAAAATATGTAATCAGTATTGTGTATTTGGTTGAGATTAAAACATAGTATGCAGTGGGTTTAATGGGCTGTCATTTGACATTTGAATACATGGAGTTCATGCAGATATTAACCTGGTCAGCTGGCCGTGTCTGTCCCACTTCCTTACTAAATGTTGGCTGTGAAGCAGTTTGTTGCTGCCAACAGGTGATTCACACGCATCATTGTGCATGCCCGTTGTTACTTCACATGTGATCTTAAAAATGTCAATTAGTAAAAATTGTGGGATTGTTTTTTGGATATTTAAATGTTTTACATCTGCCATTATCACCTGCTACACCTGTCATTCATGCCCACTGCTATATCTGTATATAATGACTCCCATCTGAGCCGTTAGAGGAGACTCATCCTCTGAGTGGCAATGGACTGATTTGTACAGATATACGTTTATATATACATGATTTGTAATTGTCTTATCTTGTTATGCTGATTCTATCTATCTATTTATTACAGAGTGATATTTGTTAAATGCAAAATATTAAAAACTGAAATTATTATTTTAGCAAAAAGGAAAACTCACATTGTTCTTTTGTTGTAAGGGCAGTGGAAGCTTGAAATGTATGGAGAGTAATAGTCCTGCAGTTACACTGATTCAAAGAAAGCTATGAATCATAGTTATTTGAATAGTGTTAACACATTCTTAACACAGCTGCAGGCTTTGAGATATGATGTTTGTGTACAATGCTAACGTTTGTCATCTTTCAATGACCTTTGCTGGTGATGCTGGAACTCCAAGGCTTGCAAAATCGACCGCCAGAGCAGTTTAAGTATTAAAAATGACCAAAACTCGAATGCAGGTGTATTTGTTTTTCTGTAACACCTGGTGTGTGAAAAGGAGCCCAGTCAGCCCACGCTGCATGCCAGCACTGATAAACTGCTTTTCAGCATTCTGCAGGTCAGGCAATACTAAATCATACACGAGGACAGTGAAGGTGTGAGGAACAGGACACAACCCATTAGATATTAATGTGTAAATGCATTTAGCGACGTGGAGTGAGTTTCTATAGTTCTATAATAAAAAAAATTGCTCAGAATATTGGGTAATATGTTTATTGGCTTTCTTTCTGAGCATAAGATGAGAAGATCAGTACCATTGTAATGTCTAAAATGCCAGGAAAAATTAGCCTAGTTTAGCATAAAGACCAAAAGCCGGAGGAAAAAGCTAGCCTGGCTCTGTCCAAAGTGAAAAGAAATGCCATACAATACCTTTGATGCTCATTAATTATCACGCATCTCTTTTGTTTAACGCTCACAGAGAGACATTTGTAAAAGTGACAACTTGTGGTTTTAGTGTTTCTAGTTTCATACTGGAACTATAACAGTCGGCCTCAACGACTTTGTGCAGCTTCACAGAGTTATGCTGTTATGGTGAGCAGTGGCGTAAAGTAATTATGATGGCCCAGACTGCACGCTAGTCTCTGAAGCATACACACACATACACACACATTAGGCATATATAAATATATTACCAACAATGTGGCTTTTACAGTTGAATGAGTTACTAATGTTTAGGCACGACTGCTCTCTCTACCTACAGATGTGCTCAGCTTGTCAGTCTTGACAGGTTTTGCTCCTAAATGATCTACCGTATCTTGTGTAATCTCATCACATGATCAAATACAGACATCACTGGACAACATCAACATGCATATTACCCAGAATTCATGATTA
>JAVQJD010093290.1:0-17812 GCA_036023655.1 Nannoperca australis | reverse complement strand
AGCCTGACATATGCATGTTGTTATTATTATGAAATAAAGTGATATTCTATATAGAATACAGGCACACAACGACACTTGTTGCCAGTTTGGTCTGTTAGTGAAGGACGAGGCAGATTCTCCCTGAAACCCATCGTGTCGTTTTCTTCTCCACTAAATCAAAATAAACCGTAGCGCCACCTGGTGGACACATCTGAGGATATTACTAGTGGTTTGGCCTGGATGTGATTTGACTTCTCTAAAATATATTTGTTAAACCTAAAAGTGTACACACACACCATTACATTTTTATGATATTTTTCTAAACTCAAATAAATGCTATATTCAGGTTTCAAAGTACAAGGTGAAGTTTCCAGTAACCAGTAGATTTTTCCAGCATATTACATACAACTGTTATATTTGAAATATTAAAATGCACTATTTAAGAAGCAATATGTTAAAGATCATAAAGCATCTATTCAGATTATTTTATGGTAATGGAATCTGTATTTTTAAATGTTATATTTTTAAAGAAATTCACTTTTTTATGTTTATTCTACCTGGAAACGAGAAGCAAAAGGCAATTAAAATGACTGTTTTGAAAATTGAAACACTCTAACAGTGAAGCAGATTAAAGAAAGAAAAAAAAATCTAAGGATTCAGCTTTTGTGGTGGAAATGAGCAAAAAAAAGAAGCTTTTTTAACATTAGATCCAGTGACTTTCGTTTGAAACTTATGGGATAAAAGGAAACACAATCGCACAAAGTCACACAGACAAAGGAATTATGCATTTGAACACTAAACCTGATTTTCATGTATTGGGTGAAGTACAAAGGAACTGGACAAAAAAAAATTAGCTGTCAGATTGAGAGACCCAAACTGCTGCAGTACTTTCAGAGAACAAGCTACAGTCTTTGTTCAGCACTTCAGCCATTAAATGTACTTATCCAGAATCAATAATCAGTTTATTTGCATCTGCATTGTCTCTAGGAATGAATGAGACAGCTTATGTTAATCTTAAAAAAATAAAAATGCTTGGTGTTTTCTTATTTGACTACAGATAATGTCCTATATCCTATATCGCAGCATATTTGTGCTCTTGTGCAGGGTTCAGTGGGCGTGGTATCAGACAATGAGATTATATGCAGTTCTGGAGGGGGGGTTATGGTATGTTGAGGGCTCAACACCCACTGAATATGCTGTAGACTGAAGCTGTGTTTGACTCTACTGGCTAATTAGTGCGATTACTGCACAGCTGGATTGGCCAGACGTTTTACTGAGTTTTGTCGAAAGGATCACTCACTCGATGAAGGCCTCATACCGACAACTTCTGCTTCAGCAGAGTCTCTCTATTTTAGGCTTGCAGGACTCTTGTCTGGGGGAGTAGCTGTCTAAATTTAAGAGAGTGGGAAAACTGAAGTAACCTTTTATGAAAACTGTTCCTCTTTCTGTTGTGTTTAATTCTCTCTAATGTTGAAAAAAATTGATTAGAATAAAGCTTTGTGGGTGCAGCTGGCAGCGTTTTGCTGTCCAAAACAGCTGATTGAAATTGCATTTTAACTTTAACTTGACATGACACTGGAGTGGTTTCATTTGTAGTATTTATTTAATTGCAGAAAAGTAGGGATGCATTAACAATTACTTTCATTCACCAATTATTTTTTAGCTTTACCTATAAAATGTCAAAATGTCTTAAAATTGCTTGTTTTGTCTGACCAACAGTTCAAACCCCAAAGACGTTTCTTGTACCATCATAAACAACAAAGAAAAGCTACAAATCCTTACATTTGAGAAGCTGGAACCTGCTAATGTTTGACCTTTTTGATGATGAACAATGAACCGATTATCATTGTTTAGATTAATTTTCTTTCGATCAACTAATCAGTTAATCGACTGATGGTTACATCTCTTAAGACTTTGCTTTTGATCTCTGCCACTTCAGTCATCCTCATGTTAACTTTTTTTCCATCTACCTTCCCTTCATCTTCTTCTACCTTTTCTGCTCTCTCCTCCGGCTAATCTTTCTCCTCTCTTGTCTATTCTGCTTGACCTATGCTTCTCCGTCTGACCTCCCTCTACCCTCTATGTTATTACTAGTATCTTGTCTGCTTGCCTCAGTTTTCCAGTCCCCCCTTTGCTTTCCCTCGCTATCTTCACATCACCCACTGTCTCTGTTCACTCATCTGGCATCTTTCTCCCCTCGCCACAGCGGCCCGTCGGACCAACACAGCTCCTCCAAGCCTCCGCTGAGCTCCTCGGCCATGACATCACGCATCTTGCTGCGCCAGCAGCTGATGCGGGAACAGCTTCAGGAGCAGGAGCGGCGGGAGCAGCAGAGGCAACAGGCCTCCCACTACCCACAAACCACAGCGGCCCAGACCCCTGCCATCAATGTCAGTGCCCCTGCCAGTTTACCTGCTGCTGCCCAGGTGCCAATGGAGGTGCTCAAGGTATGCAGCCGTGGTTTAAATTTGTGATGGCAGCGAAGAAGAGCGAGTATATCACAGCATGTATGATTAGTCAAAGTTATTACAGTATATGTAAAAAGTTTCCACCTCTGGAATTAGATGTGTCATTTTTGCAGTCTGAATGGTCCAGGCAGCGCTGTATTTATAGAGTTTATTGACTCGTGTGTGTGTGGACAGTCAGGCAATCATGGTTTTACTATGACTGTGTGTAAAAAAAAAAAAAAAATTAAACCACGGGAGTGAGTGAAGTGTGTTAAAATGCGTATATGGGGATTATCTTTCCTGAGAGAATTTCTCTTTAATGCATGCTGTGCTTCCAGCCATTTGGATTTAGCCATCTTTAATCCTATTTGCTCAGCTAGATTCACATCTTTTCATAGCTTTGATTCCTCAGCAGTCCGGGGGACAGGAGACTGTTAAGATTTTTTGTACGAGTAGAGACCGTTGTGTTTGAGGGTACAGTTTAACAAGGCAGTTTGGTGAGTTTTTTCTATTTGTCTTTTATCATAGAGAGCTAGTAATCTAATCTTCTTTATCGCTTGAAATGAGTTGGGCTGTGTTGAGTTGTGCTGAACATGTGTATCAGAATTTCTAAGTTATCGCTATTTACTTTTCTAGTACGTTTTCCTGTAACTCCGTTATTAACTGTATATAAGACTCGGTGTTTGACTGTGATTTGGAAAGATCTGTACAAAACAAAGATTTTAAGGATTTATTTGAGGGATTCCTGATGAAAAGTTCTAGAGTGAGTGCTTGTATGTTTGTACTTTTTTGGGAAAATTCGTTTTTTTTGTTGTTGCAAAAATGATGTTTCTGGAGATTGTCATGAGGACACACGCGTACCCGTATATTTCTAGGAGTGTGTTTTGACCTTTCCATGTGTTTTAGATTTTCCATTTCTCTAAGAGAGACACAAGTTAAGCTTTTTGTCACTGATTTCCATTTGTTTATTTCACTACATTGAATTTTGAAAAGGCTGTGCCATCATAGATGCAAGTCTTTCCATTGTGAAGGAATATGTGACACTTAAGGGAATCTTTGTACAAATAGTGTTTGCACCTTTGTTTTTTCCAAGATGATGATATCGACACATTTAGAAATACTTTGGTGCCAAAATAAGTCTTAGACGTTGTTATAAATGATCGTATTCTAAAAGATAATATAGCTGCTATACAGGCTGTGTGTACAGTATAAAGTACTGATATACTGCAATCTATTGAGTAATCTTTGTTTAACTTAATCCATCAACAACACATTCAGAGATTTCATGGTTACTTGCTCAGCCACACTTTCATCACCCTGGATGTGTGTGGCATGGGCCAGCAGCGAAGGACAAATACAGTATATCCATTGAAAACATTGCCCTCCTCATGCAGCATAAACATAACTTACTCTCCATAATCTGCAGCTCTTTGAGAGGTTTAGGACGCCCCCCACCCAGAACCCTTGCCTTGTGTACAATACATCAAGTTGGAGTAATTTCTCTGCTTTGGCGAGAGCTTACAGACATTCTTCATTGACTGAAGTCCTCAAATGAAAAGGCCGTTCCAGCTTGGCGCTGTTGAGCTGGGTTAACCTGCTCCCCTGTCTGTGGCTAGATTAGCACACAAAGCTCAGGGGTACCAGGCAGAGCTGCTGGACCTCAAAAAGTGCAAACATTAAGCTCAGATGAGTTTATCTAAAGACTGATTGGACCCTTAATTAACCAAGTGACCTCTGACCTTCTGGGGAATAAGTAAGGGATCAGTTTAGGGATCAAGACAAAGGCGAGCACAGCCTTACCACACACCGAACGCTAATTCAGTGAAGAATGCTCGTAATTAGCCTCCACTGCTTTCATTCCACGGCATATTTAAGAGAAAAAAAAACACTGCTTTGAAATTTATGTAGGATAACTTCCTAAAGGGGTTAAAAATGGTTTCTAGAAAAAACAAATTCAAAGGACTTCTGGTTCCATGAGGAGAACAAAGTACTGTTCAGCCCTGTACAAAATGTAAGTTTCTTTTGGGTTATACAATCAAGTCAAGCTCGTGACCAGTTTGCATCATTTCGGTTGATTTCTGCATTAATGCATCAAAACCTTTGATAGAAATTATGTGAACGTTCCACTTTATATTTGGTAGAATTTTGTGTAAACATGATTTAATGTGCATTGTGCAGTGTAATTAAACATACACTATCACCTTAAATGCGCTGCTATCTACATTGGCCAATATTGCTTAATGAAATTAGTCACAGTAATTAATAATTTATTATTAGCCTTTAATTATTACAGCTGTACATTAAGTAGTAGCAAACTGTGCTGCCAAACCTTATTTTATAAGCTGATATGCAAATTTTAACAAAACATTTATCATTAAGGACACAAGGTTTGTATTTTGTTGGTAATTTGCCAGGTGTTTGCATAATAGCAAGACAATACGTCAGAGGTGGAGAACGCAACACAGGTTGTTCTGATGTAGCTGCTTACATTAGCATCACAGTTGTTGTCTGCAAGTTCCACAGAGCACGTTAGCAGCTTAACTGTGAGACAAAGTGGCCTATTCTTCTAGCCTGCATAGCAAATGGGGGCATTCTTGTTAATGTATCCTTGTAGGGCCCTCGTGGAATGCCCAAAGCACGCAAGTAAAAAAAATACAAATACAAATCAGTGTCCTCTCTCAGTACAACAGGATGCTTTGTGCGTGACTCTGCAGAGTGTTTCTGGGTCTTTGGGGGTTATGTTGCTGATGCCCTCTGGGCCGCTGATGGCTAAAAACGAACTGAGAAACAACAAGCTGCCTTGTTTGCTGTGGTTGGAGTTAGCAGTTGATGTCACATTTCCAAACTGTGTATTTTGGAAAGAGTACGTTAAGTAAAGTTGGGTAAAGTTCAAGTCCTGCTGGCACTTAAGATTTCTCTGTAATCCACCGCTCTGCCCTTTGGCTTATACAGAAGCTGACAAACTGAATGATTATTCTTAGAGCTATATGACAGTTTATGTAGGATTTTTAATCGAATCTAATATATTTACACCCCTTATACATAACATAGACAGTGACAAAGACCCTGAAAAGTCTGTGCAGATGTGTCTACTTTGTATCACTCCATGAAAAGGATCCTTTTTCACTGTGATGGGTCTTTAAAAACAGATACTTTTTCACCCCCAGAACAGTTCATCATAACAAAAGCAACAGTATGTATTGACAAGGCCAGAGTGTTTCACCCTGAGGTCTGTGAGCCCTCGGGGGCTCCCAATGAATCAATGAGCAATGAGATCCTCTAATTATGTGTAATAATTTAGGAAATCCCTGGAGACAAAAACAAGCATGAAAAACCAGTGTTGCTCTTTTTAACGTAAAGACAAAACGAACTGATTTGAGCTGGTTAAGTAAACATAGGATCTCATTGGCTCTATAAATTAGACTGATTTTAGGGCTGCGACTAATGAGTATTTATGTTTTTATAATCAATTGATGTGCTTATTATTTGATATATCATTTAGTCTATAAAGTGTCAAATAATAGTGAAGAATGCATTACACAAGAACCCAAGGTGGCGTATTTAGACCACAGTCCAAAGATACCTAAAGATATTCAGTTATCTATCATATGAGACAAAGAAAAGCAGCAAAATCCTCACATTTGACAAGCTGAAACTAGCAAAGAAACATGCATTAACGATTTATCTATTTAGGGATGTAACCAACACTTTTCATTATCAATAAATCTGCTGATAGTTACCTCGAATTGTGACGTCTTTAAATTGCTTTTTTTATCTGATGATATTTAGTTTTTACTCTGACAAAAGGCAAAAGAAGCAGCAGATTCAACTTGTGATGATGAAGGCATGTTTGTTTGAAAAAATTCACTTAAGTGAATAATTGTTGATTAATGGAGTGCCAGTTACATTTTATGTCCATTGACTGACAAATCATTTTAGCTACTTAAGGGCCACCTTAATGACCTCTTCGTTTCTATTCTTAGTGTGTGTGAGAGAGAGAATTGTATGGGCTCCTAGAGTAATCCTTTGCACAGTGTCTTTGTTTCTATTTTTAGACAGTGACAGCTATCGGTTCTGTGGATGTGTGAATTTACAAGAGACGAGACAGAGAGAGAAGGACTGAGTCAGTGGATCTTTGTGTGTGTAACAAAAACCATGTATGCATACAGCAGTGGTTTCCAACCTGAAGGTCTGGAGTCTCCAAAGGGTCACAAGATAAATCTGAGGGGTCAGCAGGACAGGAAAGACATTTAGACATTTTTTAATCTTTTAAATTTTTGGGGCAAAAACTTATTTGAATAAAGCTGTGGTTGTACTGGCCACAACATTTAGACATGTGATAAGTAGACAACAAAAATACAAAAAAGACAAAATGTTGGGAATTGCTGGCATATTGTGTTTAGGCCAGGGCACAGAAATACACCACAAATGAATGAAATAAAAAGGTTTTAATGAGTAGAATTATTACTATATAATACTAGTCTATTGCTCACCAGGTCTCCATCTAATACGTGAAGATGTGTAGAGCTCGTGCGAGCTGGCTGGATGGATTTACCACTGGTATCCACAGTATTTCACAAAACTGCAAAAAAAGGAACCATGGAGTTATAACTCAGAATGTACAACAAGATCTGTGAACCTCTAACTAGTCTAATGAACCAAAAAAGGCAACAAAAGTAAAAGTGCAATTATGAATATTTAAACAGCCAGGAGACAAGACAGAAAAGCTGACACCAAACCATACTTTAATATTTGTATATTCTAGACGATGCCAGTACTTGTACTTTTCTGCACATTTTGTAAACCTTCATCGGCTAAATAAAAAAAGTTACAGTTGCTAAAGCAGCTCTGGTCAGAAATAAAATGATGATTGTTCCCACACAGAGAAGGAGAGCACACTCCGTAATCCTGGAGGTCAGTGGGAAGTGTTGGAACGATCCAACAAACCAACTGATGAGACAGACAGGGTTATTTCTTTCTTTTGTGATTGGCCCCCAAGTTAATGGGACTTTTTAAATTATGACTGCAGCCGCCTGTTTGTTGGCTTTTTCAACAGAAATTAAATAATATTCAGAACATTTCATTTTTAACACAGCTGGAAAATGTGACTAAATTCAAACACTATAATATGCATATTGTAATTGTTTAGATGTTTTGTGTTCAGTCCAGACTTGAAGATCAACAACACTTTACTTTTTCAAACGTCATATCCTTTATTCAACCTACATAGGTTTGACGGTCAATTGGCTTTCAACAAAATATTAAAATGATTATTTAAGAATCATTTAAGAACTATATATGATAATTTTTATATTTTCGAGATAAACTACTGATTATCATTTAGCTAAATGATAAAATTCACTATTTTAATAATCAGTTAATTGTTTAAGAAATGTTTTAATCCAAATGTCAAAAACTCACTATTCCAGCTTCTCAAATGTGAATATTAGATGATTTCCTTTGTCTTTTGTTATATAAATCTAAATATAAAACACAGACACAATATCAGAGATGTTGAAATTTAAAGAGTAAAAAGTAAAAAGATAATAAAAAGGCGTTAAGAGATTTTTAAAACTTGGGGTATTGTATTGTCCAACCTGAATTTTGTCACAGCTTACTTGTTAAATGGCGTGAAGTTAACGAGTTTCCACAGTTTGTTGGTTATGCATCTCAGTGCAAATTATTGGATTGCTAATTTATGGCTCAAGTATATCAATCTGCATTAAGTTTCTAAATACTCTGCTGCTGCTGCTTACAGTTTATTTTCAGGATCAACGTCACTGTGACCCGCAATGTTTAAAGCATAATGATTTTAAAGTAATGCTAGTTGCTGATGACTGATAATTGGGGAAATTATCCTCAAGATGTTGTTATTATGAGTAACATAATATAAGAGTTAAACACCATAATGACAACAAAGTAAAGACTAAAAGATCCTGACCAATGCTAATGATTTTCATTCCTTTGCTCTGTAGCCAAAGCATGATATGGTTGTTCTTAATGAGACAATTTACGTGCTGTAAATATGTCCCCCACAGTGGAGTCAGCTTTACGACCCTGTAATAGAGATTTATAGCCCAAGGTGATCTCAGTCATACCTGCGGGATATATGTTAATGCTCCTCTCACATGAGTACCCCCTGCAGAACAATCATTCTGTATCTGAGCATGGAAACGAGACTCTGAAAGAGTTTCTGTTCTAGTGTGAAGTGAAGATCAATAGAGCAGACATTGCATGATTACAAACATGCACATGTGGACTTAGTCAGGTTATGATTCAGGTATTGAGTATCCATGCTCAGCAATATAACATGTCAATGTATTTATTTCTTTTTCTCAGGCTCCGCGTTTTGTGAATTAAGTTGCTGTTGGGAGTCAGTTAATTATTTAAATATGTGTTCAATAACCATATCATTTCAGTGCAGAGTTTTCACAGAAGCAGAGGAAATGTAAGAAGTAACTTAGAGTTCGTCTAGAGCCTGTGACCTCCTCAGCTCAGTTAATGAACCAAAATCCTCTGAGCTTAAGTGGAACAAATACATCAGTTTAAAACATGAAGTAGCCCACACTGTGATTCATTTGTTTTGAGACGTGGTATGCCTGTTGCTGCAGATTACAAATATTATTTAGAGACACAGGGAGACGCAGGCTGCAGACAAACAAGGACATAACATGACTTTATTCTTTGTGCTGTTTTGAACTGGGAACAAATGCCTGCCTAGCATCCACAGGGTTAAAAAAAAGTGGATGCAGTAAATTAATGGCCTAAGGCAAGTTTCAGTAAAAGGGGTGACCTTGCAAAACAAAGGTCCTAACTGTTAGCAGCACATCCTGACATCAAGTGATACACCATAAAGGAATAAATTCAGATTTTACATAAAACAACACAAATTTGAAAAAGCTCATTGTACTTCACTGACATGCATAACTAATGACTTTTCTTGCCTTTTAAAAGATGAGCAGGATGTGTCTGCCCTCATACTAGGGCTCAGTCTTAGTCTTCTGCTTAGGCTTAGTCTTCTGGTGCAACCAAGAGGGAAGCAGCTACAGCACTTCTTAGTTTAGATAGAACACAGAAATTTAAGGTTTATTTTCATTTTTAAATTGGACAGATCAGTTTACTGTAAATTATGCTTGAGATGCTTGGATACCAACCATATGAGGTATGTTTAAAATTAAACTTTTTTGGGGGAGAAGACACTCTTAAAGTTGTGTCATTAACCACAACAGCTGATGAGTGTGTGTGCATGTGAACAAGTACCTACTGTCATTATTTTATAAACCACAGAATCTGTCATTGCATCAAAGAATTCAGGCAATAGACGGATGGTTTAAATATAGAATCCAAATATGAGCTGGAACTGCTCCATTTAAAATGTGTTACATTCTGACAAACACGGTCTCTGAAGTTTCCTTATTTGCCTTCAGTATCTGTTCTGTGGGACCATTAATGCTGTTTGGGGATTAATGATCCATAGAAATCAAGTGTATAACCGTGGAGTGCAGAGATGGGTGTGCATGTCATTTCTGTTACTTAAAATATGTGGACTATAAATGTAGAAAAGCAGAAAGCAGTAGTTAAAAGAAAAATATGTTGAAATAGTTTTCTGCTGGGACTCTTTGAGATAGCAACACTTGACAGAGTCTCAAAAGAAAAATGCATAATGCATCGAAGTCTTTGAAATCTGTGCCAAGTTTATTTTAATATTATAGTCAGTACTGTGCAATACTAGGGACAGGCAAGGCTTTGAGGTAGATATAGACTCGTTTTAATCTAATAAAAGACCACATAGCCCAAAATCATAAAATGTGACTACAAGAATAATATCACTGCAGTTTAAAGTGTGATTATTTGAAATGAACTTCCCCCTCTCAGAAACATTTCTGTTATATGTCAACACATCTCATATCTCTCCTGCCACCTTCATACTCTGCTCACTTGCCTTCCTCCCTTCCTTTTTCCGCCAATAGGTTCAGACTCACCTGGAGAACCCAACCAAATACCACATCCAGCACTCCCAGCAGCAGCAGGTGAAGCGGTACCTGGGAAAGCTTGGTTCTCAGGTGTTGAGCTTGCCCTGCCACAACCAGTCCTCTGACCACGGGGGTATGCCGCCAGGGCCGGGCAACAGCGCCCCCAACAGCCCTATGGCCTTACTGACCCTGAACGCTAACTGCGAGAAAGAGGTAAGGTCACAGCTTCTCACAGTGACGCACAGCAATTTTCCCCTTTTCATGATGTTGTACTCACTTAATTATACTTATCTGTACATCTTGTGTCCTTGTGCTCTTCTTTTAGATGGATGATGTCATTGATGACATTATTAGTCTGGAGTCCAGTTACAGTGATGATATCCTCAGCCTGATGGACCCAGGACTTCAGATGGCTAACACGGTATGTGTGTGTGCTTACGTCAATTCATCCTCAACACTGTCTGTATACAGAGCGAGCATTTCACTCTTTTAAAGGGCGTTACCTGAGGGTGTTTCGTCTGGTGTGTTTTGGGATTAAAACATTAAAATGTTTCTATGACATTCATTTGTACAATTGAAAAAACAAAAAATCTCTATGAGTTGGGAAATCTAAACAAAAACTTTGCCTTAGCAGTAAGCTAAGTGGCTACAGTCATTTGAATGTTAAGGTTAGCTCTGCTGTGCTACCAGGAGGAGCAACAATCTCCAGCTGCTTGCCCAAATTGAAAGAAATAGTTTGACATTTTAAGGAGTCTTCTCATCACTGTAAGGTTGCCAGGCAACCAGCAGAGACTGAAGGAAATCACTGCGTCCCGCCTGGAAATAATCCCACACTTAACCCGCCTTAATACCACAAATTGTAATTTTTAAACTTTTTTTGGTGTGTGTGTGGATTTAACAAATGAGATACAGCGTGTTAATTAGTGAGCTTTAGAGGTGCTGGTAGGCCTTTAACCTTTGGACTGAGCCGGGCTAGCTGTTTATAGTCTTTATGCTAAGCTAATCAGCTGCTGGATGTAGCCTTGTATTTAGCCTATAAACGTAATGGTGTTATCAATCTTCTTATCTTACTCTTAGCATGAAAACAAATAAGCACATTTCCCAAATAATGGACCATACCTATAACAATGTCATTACGCTTATTTGCATAATATACCATCTGTTAAACTATTCTCACTGTGTAATGGGCCTGTTTCATGTCACCACCCTTCACATCATGCTCATCCTGTGAAGCTGATTAGCATCTATAAATGGAGGGGGGTGATCTTTGCTTAATGGGTTTGCTGTGTGTCCTCAGATCCCCGTACCTGCTAACCTCATGGACATGTATGGTAATCAGGGTATGTCCCAGCAAGGTCTGCCCATCAGCAACTCCTGCCCTGCCAACCTGCCCAACATCAAAAGGGAATACTCTGGTAAGCAGCGCAGTCTGTCACAGCAAGAGACATACAAACATTTAAATGCCTGGTTTTTGTCATTAATATATATGTGTGTGTGTGTGTGTGTGTGTGTGTGTGTGTATATATATCAACAGATTGACAGTTTACAGAGCAGTCGAAAAATATTCAGCTTCTCTGTTAAATGGAAATCATCAAGGCTTTAACAATACATATGAAGCTCTCTAGGCCTTTGTGCAGTCCATAATGTAGCATTTTATTAATAGTCCAGTTATTGTAATTCTCCGTTGTTGACTCCAATCAATGTATTCAATGTATTTGTATCCATTCTGCACACATTTTCTATCACGTAGTTCCACAATCCCCGGGCATCATGCATATGCTGGATAAGTCTGGATCCTGTGGCAAATTTGACAACTATCAAAGGCCTGAAGGCTTCCCTGTGGGTGCGTATCGTTAAAAAACTATTGGTCTAATAATCATTCAGTAAAAGTAAAAGTTGGCTACGGCACATTTTTGATACTTCCACTGCACTGTATTATTCAATTTTATTGATCAATAAACCGTTTGTTTCAGGAGCAGAGGTAAGAGCAATGGCAAAGGAAAGACAGAAGAAAGATAACCATAATTTGAGTAAGTTGTAATTGTTTTTAAATATACATGTATGTAACTCCGTAAATGTGAATGTTTGAAAATACTTTACCATGGTGTCATTTTCTTTGTTACAGTATAAATATTTGTCAGCTAATCGTGGATACATTTTTTTCTTTTGTTTTTGTTCTGTAGTTGAGAGAAGACGACGGTTCAACATCAATGATCGCATCAAGGAATTGGGAACTTTAATTCCAAAATCCAATGACCCGTACGTTTCTTATGTTATTGATTTCCTACTTTTCTTTGGTTTTGCTTATTCAAAACAGATTTGCAAACATTTAATTAGTAACATTCCTTGACAACAAGATTCACTAGTTGTTACCGAAAATGTGAAATCTTCCGGGAAAAAAAGCAGGAAAAATGGAATTGCAGATTAAATTAAAATGTATAAAATGTGTTATCAACAGATGTGTTAGTTGTGCTGTATTTACGATGAACACCAAGTCCAGCCATCAATTCTAATGTAACATGAGTATCTGGATTGCAAGAAATAGTTAATGACTATGATGAAAAAATAGGCTGGGGTAGAAGATTCCAATAGCTTCACCAAAAGCAACAACTGTAGGAAAGTTTATTTTTAGTTCCGAGACAAGCAAACAGTATTGAAAGAGTGTTAAAGGATTAAAACAATACTCACACACCCATACTGTATGTTAAAGGAGTTAGGCAGAAAAAGAGATCTGTTCCTGATGTGATTTTAATGTACTACACAGACCCAGTTGTGTGCAAAAATTTATTTTAAAGTTCAGCTGAAGCTAACATGAGGCTTTGGCAGTCTCTTTTAGTACAAAATCGCCTCTTTGTGTTACTATCAGTCTACTGCAGCTAATTAAGGAAACACACAGAAGGACTTTTTCCCCCTCCAAAACAACTGTAACATCTGAACTTAACCACTTGATTTGTGTCACTAGCAGTTGAATCCTCATATTAACTGCAGCTGAACTTTAGAATCCATTTCTGTGGATTTTACCCATGTCTCTTATATCAAAAGTATTGTTGTCTTTTTTTTAAAGTGAACCTAACCTTTAATCAATGGGGCTATTTAGTTACACAAATCTGTTGCTTTTACACCATTTAAGGAGTTAAACTAATCACAGAATGGTTGGAGGGATGAACTATTAAACACACATAAAATATAAATGTAAATTACACACAAACTATCATTTGATGGTAAGATTATAGTATTATATTATTAGTATATGAATCATGCTTTCTGTACATAGACACTTTTAGCTTAAAAGTACCACTTAAAGCTCACTCTCTTCTCTTTCTCTGCCCTTTGACCTTACCTGTGGCTCTGGGAAGATCCCTGCAGCCCTCTTTTTTATTGTGTCTATGCACCCATGGTTGTTTAGCTAAACCCCAGCTGGGTGCTCCACCCACACATACACAAGAACTCAGAGAGTGCCTTTTGCAAACAGACCTGGCTTAACATCGTTCTTCTTATAAATACCACATAATGAATAAGAAAACATACAGTACGTGTGCTTGTTAGCATTCGACATTTTCCTCACTAGTATTAATTCATTACTTTACGTTTGAATTCATCAATACAATCATGTGAAAACTAAAATTTTTGCGTAGGACCTCTTCAAACCTAAAACCATAACACTTCTTAGATTAATTGTGGAGTTGTTCTATAACAGGGATTTTTCCCATTTAGTCTAGTAAAGATTGATTTTACGCACTGCAACCTTCAATTCTTCCTGGAGCTCAGGGTCATCCTTATGACTGCTTGTGATCTCAGTGACCTACCCTGCATACATTTCCAATGCAAACAACTCAGACCTTTAACTGCTGTTCACCTCTGTGACCTCCACAGCAGCCCTGCTCCTCGTTCCTCCTCATCATTCTCTTCTGTCTCTTGTTTTTCTAACCGAACACAGCAGCTTAGTCTATTATAGCAGCCCGAGTCTAATGACAACCTATAATCTGATTCTGAGTAGAGATTGCTGATTGTCTCGCATCAAAACTATAGGATCCAAGAGACTGTATGAATAATGGTTCCTCTGTGATTTTCAGGGACATGCGCTGGAACAAAGGCACCATCCTAAAGGCATCAGTGGACTACATCAGGAAGCTTCAGCGAGAACAGCTGAGGGCTAAGGAGCTGGAGAATCGCCAGAGGAAGCTGGAGCATGCCAATCGACATCTGATGTTGAGGATACAGGTAAAGAGACTTTCACGGCGTCTAGTGATGTGAGGAGTTGCATCATAACCACACTACTTGCATGGTTACTTAATTATCATGTACTAACAATACAATTAGAAGGAAAACAACAGTATGTGGCATGTGTATGAAGTGTAAAGAGAAGAGCCCCTAAATAAATGACAAATCTCAAGCTTCAGGGAAAATTAGCAGAGACACTAAGGCCAGTTATTTGAGGAGGGAGGCGGTAACTAATTGATCACAAGACAAGAGGTGTCAGGATCTGCGTTGTTACAGCTCAGCTGACATTGATTGATTAATCACATTGTGTATTTGCAGTGCAGTTATTATTAAGAGCAGCACTATCAGAGGGAAAAAAGAAAACACAAAAGTCACCAGCAATTACCACCTCTGCTAAACAATTTCCTGGGGAAACTCTGGATTAGTGTCTTTGTTCTTGACCACCCATAAAGCAACTGTACAGTGATCCGAGACGCCAGTCATCCTGACACAAGAATAAAAGACTGTGATTGTGATAGACATTATGGCAGAGAGGGAAACTCTGCACTGGCTAACACGTGTTTCTCTCTGTGGTTTGCAGGAGTTAGAGATGCAGGCGCGGGCTCACGGCCTGGCCATCACATCTTCAGCACTCTGCTCTGCCGAACTTGGGGCCCGGAACATTAAGCAGGAGACCGCTCTGGAGGACTGTCACCAGGACCTGTACACGCTCCAACCTCATCACCAACACCACCCTGCCTGCACTCCAGAACCACCCGGCACCCTGGAGCTAAACGAAGGCCAGTCTAACTTCCCCGAGGGCCACTACAGCGTTCACAGCAAGCCGGGCTCCAAACTCAACGACATCCTCATGGAAGACAACTTATCACCGGTGAGGGGCGGGGACCCTTTGCTCTCGTCCGTCTCCCCAGACGCCTCAAAGGACAGCAGTCGTAAGAGCAGTGTAAGCATGGATGAGAATGATCAGGGCTGTTAGCACCCCCTACTGGACGACATCTCACCTGCATCTCCAACCTGCTGCAAGAGTTCCTGTCAGTAGCTAACACTCCCAGCTGCTGGAGATCCTTTGTCCTGTTTGTGTCATTTGTTTTTGCTGTATTGTTTTTCTCTCCCCCCGTGTTTACATGTGTTTAATCTTTTCCATTCGTGTTGTTTGTTTGTTTGTTTTGTTAGCTTTTTGTGATATCTTTGTCTTTTAAAGCCCTCAACCTTGATTTCGAGGACTGATTATAAATTATGTTTGCTTTAATCAATACTTTGATGACAATGAGTTACAAAAATAGAAGTTTTTATATTTTAAAAAATATATATGCATTTATCTTTGGATAGAGGCTAGGTTATGTTTATTTCTATTGATTCCAAAGAATCTAGGGAAGTTATAAATCATGGTCAGAAATGTAGATATTTTGTGGTGAAATGAAGACTGCTTTTTAAATCACTAGCAATAATAAAAGAAAAAATCTATTTATTAATATAGTGCTTTACACTCCTTGTGTCTTAGATTGAACTTGAATGTGTCAATGCCTTATTAAGATGTGTATACATCGATGTTGTATTGCTATGCACATGTTTTGGCTGTTAGCTGAGTCTTTGTCAGTCTTCCAGTTGAAATTTCTTCCTTGACAAATATTAATAATGTGTAGATTTGATCTTATTTATGTATCTATGTAAAAATGACTTTATGTACACATTCCCCTTAAAAGATTTATTTATAACAAGGCATTTAAAACAACCTTTTTGGCATAAGTGAGATCATTACAAATAAAAGCACATAAAACAAATATGAAGCTAAAATGTCTATTTCATGATAATGAAAATGAACAAAATCAATATTGGTAATGACTAAATGTAGTCTTTGATTCAGCTTCATTATGAGCAAGAAGCAGCACAACAATCCAGAGAAGGTTTCACCACACGGATGCATCAGTTAACCATCCAGTGCTGACTACTCACCAGTGTGTACCAGATACATTACTCATATACATTCCACACTGCCAAAACCACCAAAATACTTACATTTAACAAAGAATGAAATTAAAGATTTTCTGTAATAATGCAGTCTCAAAAGCAGCAGAATCTTAGCTAGAAAGCTACATTAAAAAGCCTTGACTCACGCACAAGAAGCTGATTTCAATTGTTAGATCTGATTGTTACGTAATTCTATAAATCTTTGATGGGTGATTAATGTAAGAAAGACGAATCAGTTCTGTTTTTATTGTATTCTTCTCTGTAGTGATCAGACTAACAGAACTGCTCATATTTCAGCACACACAGTGTAATACTTCAGACGTGTTGATTCAAGTGTTCAGTTTTTATATTTGTCCATCCATCTTCTAAATTATTGTTTTTGTTTTAAACCACTGTGTTGACATTTCATATTGTTTGTTTTAATGTTTTTTTTCCATTATGTGAACATTTATATTGCCAAGGAGTATAAGGAGACTGATTTGGGATTTTGTATGAAATGCATGACATTGTCAGAACACTGGAATGACTTCTGTAAATTGAAATGTGGTTTGTTCACTTTTTTTTTATCTAAGCATAAACTAACTATTGTATTTGGCTTTTCAAATGCATACATAATATTCTAGGAGATTGTAGATTCTTTATGGTGTATGGTTGTTTTATATTTCAGCAGTTTGTTTTCAACTGTTGTAGCACATTGCATAAGTAGGCCTTTGTTAATAACTACCTGCCATACATTGAGAACCCTGTTACAGCACATCCTCCATTTTGTTAAACTATGCAATGGTTGAAGTTGTGCCTGCAGAGCAGCACCATGTCTTGACAATGTGATCTCCTTATGAATTAGTCTAAAACAGTATCTAAGTAATTATCTTTTTAATTAATTTAAGTGCCTTGCAGTCGTTTTTGTTACCATGGTGATGTAAGAGGAGTTGTAGACAGTGATGCAACATTTTGTTGATGTTTATACTGGTGTTTGGTGCTTAATGGATTAACTGAAGAGTGCCAGGGTAAATTAGAAAGCAGTAGGAAAGGGCCTTTTGTCAGTACAAGATAACACTATAAGCCTCTCAGACTCAAGAACCACAAGAAATGGTTTGTTATTATGTAACCCCAAGGTCTTCAGTGTTAATAGTATTAAATAAAGAATTATGAAATAAATAATCATAAAAGTAAATAGAGTAGAAATATATAAATAAACCAATGAATTCTCAAATATTTTTGTTT
>JAVQJD010093289.1:0-18710 GCA_036023655.1 Nannoperca australis | reverse complement strand
GAGAGAGAGAGAGAGAGAGAGAGAGAGAGAGAGAGAGAGAGACTGCATATACTGCAACATGGTATAACCAGTGAGTCTTCATCAGGCCTTTATTTTGGTTGGCAGCATCATTCAATGGTCCAGACAAAAGGTGAACTCAGTCACATCCATACAGTGTGTCTGTGCTTCTTTCAAGTGAATCTAATCACCTTTTTGTTTTACCTTAATAATTATAATATAAAGTGTAAATAAGTGACAGACTGACTAAAAGTGCTACTACCACAGTATACCAAAGCAATACCCGGCAGCTCTGCAGAGGTTCATTTATTCACTAACCATCGGTGTATTGGTAGGGCTACCAGCGGTAGTGTTACACCTTTTTCTGTGACCCTTCAGATTTAGTAATTTCATCAGTGATATGGGCTATAATTGTCATGCAAAAGTCGCCTGGTTACAGACCTTTGACCCCTGCTCAAACACTATTAATTTCATAAATTGTCATTTATGTATAATACAGGTAACTTTGATTATAATTACACCAACAGATCATAGTGCTTTTACAATCAAGTGCATGTTAAAATCTAAAATCCTAATTATATCAACACTTTTAAAAAACAAATCTAAGAAAACTTATTCGTGATCCAGCTAACTGTCAATAAGCTTGCAGGGTTTGGACTTGTTGATGTACCAGATTCATTTTGAGCAGTTTTGAAGAAGCAAAAAAAAAATCCAGATTATCAAATTGTCAACATTGTAATCTTGATAACTCAGTTATGCGTGTATGAAAAACAGGGACTACTTTTTTGACCGTGTTGATATGATTTGTTATTCTATAGTCATCCTGAAAAAGATGAAATAAGTAAAAACACATCGGTTTTTAAAATGCATGCGATCACAGGTGACTGGAAACCAAAACACAGTCCGTCAGTCCTGACAACGAAGCTCCCAAAGCTAAACTTACTTTTGCGCTTTTTATCTGCGTGTGAGGCAACGTTAGCTAATAGCATACATACGCAGGAGGAATTTAGCCTTATGTTTTCCATTCACTCTTTAATGCGACTTTCTGCTCTGATACAGTATCTTGTGAAACGTTTTGAGTTAAAAGTTAAGTTAAGTTTTGGGGCTAAAAGTACGTTTAACGGCCACGTTTCCGCTCTAGAAGAAGTTTGGGAAACGCGGTGAAGTACGGTGCTGGTGTGTCGTGTGGAGGTGGGAGGAGCGGAGTAATCATAACAGCAGATCTACAAACGCTGCGCGCGGACCCCGCTCGCCACACCGCCGGGGTCAGACTGTGTAGAGATCAGCGGGGCGCTTGTTTTAGCTCTCCTAGACGCACTCCTAAAATGTGTCCACCTCGCTCGACCTCCTAGCTCGCGTGTCCTCTGCATGGACTGCGCGTTTCGAGCTCCTCCACCCGCCGTGGCGTCGACATGGACAGGGTCGCGTTATAGCCGCAGACTCGGTCGTGCCGCCTGGTTATTCGTATGGCCGGTGTTTGCTACAAGTGTCCGGTGTCCCTGTCCCTGTTCAAGCGCTCTCTCTCGGTGGCGCCTCGCGGCTGCGTGTCCGCTCCTCGGTCTCTTCTTCTGGGCTGGAGGCTCGGGGAGCGGGGCCTGAAGGAGGCCGCCCGACCCTCCAGCGCCCTCAGGCCCCCGTGCTCTTACCGACACACCGCTTTCGTCTGTCTCTCCTGCCAGGAGTCCATGAGCGAGAGTCTGCGGACCTGCTACCTGTACCTGAACCAAACCAGCCGGAGTTTTGCAGCTGTGATTCAAGCGCTGGACGGCGAGCTGAGGTGAGTGAAAGCCCGACTGAGCACGAGCTGAGCTCCAGGTGAGGAGGGGTGTGTCTGCGGGCATGTTTTTATTCGTCAAGGGCAGCGCCACGGGCGTTGGCGGCGGTAATAACCCCTTTTCTTCACTAGTACCTTTTGTGCAAAATACACTTCAAAACTACTATCAGCAGTTTAGACTTCCGTGCATTGGATCCGTGCTGCATTTGTTTTTACTACTATAGAAAACAGTCCACAACTCAAATCATGGCATGGCACGAGTTGCAATGTAAGCCCGACAGCTGACACAGCTCCTGTGCACGCCTTCAAAAAGAAAGGCCAGGTGTTTGTGTCTAGGAAACATGTTGCATAAAGAGAGCTTATCAATTCACCCACAAGCAGCAGCCCCAATAAACCAAAATGCACTGCAGCTCATGGCAGACCCACACCCTTTGAGAGTATTCACTAATGACAACAATTCAGCTGCACATTAGTAGTGACATCTCCACTGTATTAGTTTGCATACATTTTTATTTATTTATCTTGATGATTAACGAAAGTACGTCTGTGAAGATCTATTTGGAGACAGTTCGCCTAAACGCATTATACAGTAAAACATGTCACTTAAGGTTTCGACTAACTCAATATTAATTCATCTATAGATTCTTTTTTCCATCATTTGGTTATTTTAGTTTATTATTCCATTCACACTGATGTGAAACAGAAGAAAGCAGCAGATCCTCACGTCGGAGAAGCTGGAACCGACAAGTGTTTGGGATTCTCCTGACGACTTGGGACGACCTGCAGTAAGAATCCAAAAGGGAAACTTCTAATGTTACAAACAGGGAAGTCTGCTGCTGCTGGGCGTCTAATTTAAGATCACTGTTCAGGTCAGAACTGTCAGTAGAGAGATGACAACTGTTTGTATACACATATTTAGTGTGTATGTGTGTGTGTGTGCACACTTTATATATCCCCAGACAAAGGGAATCCTCTTCTTATAGACTAACCTGATCTGTGACGACCTGCTGTCACGCCTGACATTATTGTGTGTATCAGTGCGTGAAAACTCACTCAACTGAAGGATTTTCAAGTTGTGTCTTAAAGCCGTCTCATGTCCTCCTTTCCTGTCTTTTTGATCCAGACACGCAGTTTGTATTTTCTACCTGGTGCTGCGAGCGCTGGACACAGTGGAGGATGACATGAGTATCCCTCTGGACAAGAAGGTTCCCATGCTGAACGATTTCCACACCTACCTGTACCAGGACGAGTGGTGCTTCACCCAGAGCCAGGAGAAAGACCGACAGGTTCTGAAGGATTTCCCCACGGTCAGTAGCACTGCATGGAGAAGGGCAGTAGGCGGGTAGATTAGGCTCTCCACGCTTAATTCACAGACGGAGTCCATTTAAAAAAAAAAATTTATCACAGATTTAGAGACAAAATGTCAGCATTCAGATTCATTTTTTTTGTTTTTACGCAATAACATACTTTTTTTGAATTCCACAAAAAGTCTAAAATGAAATCATTGTCACTCTGACTAAAGGCTGTTTATAAATCAGTAACCATAATCTTCATGTGTCCAGATTTCACTGGAATTCAGAAACCTCGCTCAGGAATACAGAGACGTCATCTCCGACATCTGCCAGCGCATGGGAGTCGGGATGGCTGAATTCCTGGAAAAGAAAGTGGGATCCCTGAAGGAGTGGGACCTGGTAAATGTTAGCTTTGTGTTTCCATTATGTTAAGATAACGCCGTACATATTAGACACATAAATATAACCAAGAACGTGTTAAAATGCCAATAAGAAATAAATAACTTAAATCTGTAACAACTCTGTAACTGATCTCTGGCAGTGGTTACGGGACTTTACAGCAGAGAGGAGTAAACTGGCAGATTAGAGCAAAGATACTGCTGTTTTGTCCGAAGTGTCCTTAGGTTGGAGGAATATATCTTATTATTGACGTGTGTGTCTGTCTAGGACAGTTTGGATGTTATGCAAGTTTTAAAAACCAGGAATATTAGCAATCAACAAGCTAACCCTTGCCTCATTGTCACTGATCGTAATTTTGTGACAATTTTACTTAATTGCAGCCTCTTTCTATTTCTACCTTTTTATATTTTCAGTTATTTTGTTAGCTTAATTTTGATCACATCTTACCACACACTAAATACAACTTCCTGTGAGCGCAGCTAAATAATTGAACTGTCTTTGACTCCGACAATATTGTATAAACTACTACTACACTACTCCACCTATGCACATTACTGTTACGTGTGTTCAATAATAAGTATTTGACTATAAAAGCTCTTGTTTCATCCTCTGTGCAGTATTGCCACTTTGTAGCAGGGCTGGTCGGTATCGGTCTGTCTCAGCTGTTCTCTGCGTCCAAGCTGGAGGACCCCGAGGTGGGACGGGACACCGAGCTGGCCAACTCCATGGGCCTGTTCCTCCAGAAGACTAACATCATCCGAGACTATCTAGAGGACTCGCAAGAGGGACGTGCCTTCTGGCCACAAGAGGTGAGGTCGTGGTATGAGCGTGTTTGTTTTACCTGTGTGTGTCCCACAGGTACGCTGTGTGATAGTTTAAGCAAATGCTACTGTATTACCTTTCAGTGTCGAAACCATTCAAACTTTATCATCTACTCACATTTTATCAGCAGAATATGTGGATTTTACACACGGATTTTATGCAGAATGGAGAGTTGTGTCACTCATGTCAGAAACAAATACAAAGTTAAATACATTGTTGTTGTCATTGTTTGTTAGTGTTGGTGAGGGAAACAGCAAAGGGAGAGTCAAAGATAAACCAATAGGACTCCTTTCGACATATGTTGCTTACAAGTCTGCTGTGCCGTATGTGATGCGTTAACGCCTTGTGTCGACTGTGCGCCTGTGCAGGCCTGGAGTCAGTTTGCAGGTCGTCTGGAGGACTTGGCCCAGCCCGAGAAGCTGGAGTCGGCTCTCTCCTGTCTCAACCTGCTGGTCACCGATGCTCTGCGGCACGTCCCGGACGTCATCGCCTACCTGTCCCGCCTACACAACCAGAGCGTCTTCAATTTCTGTGCCATTCCACAGGTACACACGGATTTGTCACTTACTCCATATCAGCAATTGAATTTGATGATTTGTATGGCATTGATATTTCAACAGCACAGATTTAGTTTAATGCTCAGGTAGGGCTGACTCTCAGATAGAAGTGCAGTTTAGGATTTTTTATTCAACTTTGTTAACACAGGCCTTTTCTTCCACTTGACTACATGCTAATCCTCTTTTGACCAGGTGATGGCAATAGCTACACTGTCGACATGCTACAACAACCCCATGGTGTTCCAGGGAGTGGTGAAGATCAGAAAGGGACAGGCTGTCACACTCATGATGGAAGCCACCAACATGAGAGCCGTGCAGACCATCATCGCCCAGTACAGCCAGGAGGTGGGTGTGTTGTTGTGTTTTGTTTTCTTACTTCCACCATATCGGTGCACCTCAGCACAAACAATCTCCTCCTCCCCTCTCTGCAGATTTTACACAAGGTCTCCCTCACTGACCCGTCACGGGACAAGACCCTACACATCCTGGCTTTAATCCAAGAGAAGTCCGCCCTGTCACAGTCCAGCCTCCCCTCCAGGACCCACCACCTGTCGCCCATGTACCTGTCCGCTGCCATGCTGCTCGCCGCCCTCAGCTGGCAGTACCTCAGCCCCACTGCAGCGCAGGCACAGGGCAGCGGCGACTTGCAGGGACAGTGAACCCATTTACCCTCACCTGTCTTGGGGTCCACAGACACAGAAAGCCCCTTTGCCCACTGTGGGGGTCCGGTTCTTCTCTGGCTGGAAGAATCTAAAGCACTTCTTCCCACTTTGCCCTCTTTATTATGGCCATTACAGGGCCATGGACATAACTAGACGATGGACGGGTTCTGGTAGTAGGCTGGTCTCATTAGGTTGTTTGATAGTGATTTTTAGTAGTCCATTCTGCATCTCGATAAATGATTTACACACGGTGTTGTGTGGTTATAATCACCAGCATAAATGGCACATTGAAACAATTCAGGGTGTTTTGTTGTTTGATGTTTGTCTTCATCATCTTCTTTTTCTTTTAGTCTGATTTAAATGTTTTTACATTTTGACTCTTTGAATAGAGTGAAACTATTCAGCATATTTGAATGTGTTGGATTTGTTTAAGACAGAAATGATTAGTTCAATCGTCTCCATTAAGTGAAATTATGAAATGACCATTTTAGAATTGTGTGGAACACAGTCACCAAACTTCACTGGGTTTTTGTTTAATTTTGTTTAACATCTTAGTATTCCTATTTACCATGTCAAACCATAGTAAGCTGCATATTCCACTAAATGTTTCTACAGGAGAAACACTCAAATGAATGAACTGTTACAACAGAGCACTTTCCAGTATATGCAGTGCATGTTAGCATCGATGACAGCATCCACTCACAGTAGAGCTTTGTTTTAACAATTTTATGTCTGTGTTCTTTCTGTTTCAACTGTATGTCCTGTAATATAGGAGGATAAGAAAAATTATAGAGTAGGGGAGAACAAATTTAATTTCGGATACATTTGATATCTGAAAGAAATGTATTTTGAGACTGCTAGCTAAAGTGTCCTTAACACAGCTTTGGTGAGTAGAAAGGCTAGCACCGAGTAACCTTGTACAGAACCAAAGGAGAGCTACAAACATTGCTATGTAATGTTGATTTGTACATATCTGAACAAATAAAGAGGTGGAAGAATCTGAACTTGAGTCTGAATGGTGATTGTTCACATAACACATGTCATGTCGTGCTTTACTGCCTGTTGATTGATTATAGTGGGGTTAAACTTCATTTTATAGATTCCAGATTGTAAAATCATATACTTACAGGACAGGTTCAAGGTTCATATATTGTTTTTGTTTGTTATATTTCGTTAGATTTGTGTGTTTATAGTGATATCTTAATTATGAAGCAAAAATAATGAAAAGGAAACCGTTTTATCAATTTAATGATGCTAAGTTGCATATGACCTCTTTATCATTGCCAGGTCATGATTGTAAGATTACCTGTCAACTATGGAAAGACATTTTGTTAGTCACATGAGATGTGGACTGATTTTAATGCATTCATGTGATTCCATAACTTGCGGCTTATAAAAAGGACAGTAAGAAGTTGAAGAGGACTGGTGTTTCATTCAGTGAGAGGAAGGAATTGTTCAGAAGAAACGTCCACTGAAACTACTGCAACACAGGTACAAGTTAAGACTTAGAAGACATTTCTTTTAGTTATTGTTTGTGATATTTAATGATACTTTGTATTTATAATTTTTTGATATTTTAGTTGATTGTTAATAAGAAGATAGTGAAATGTGTTCGCTAGTCTTGATGAAATTCTGAACTTCTTATAGTTTAATACTACTAGTACTTGTTAGTCACTTGACTCAGATACTTAATTAACAAACATATTTTATCACTAATCATAATAATCATGTTCTGCCTGATAAAACATGTCTTTAATAGGACTCCATTTCCATCCTTATAAATTGGTTTTAAACAGGCAGTTGTCAGAAATAACAATATATCTGATATCAAAAGGTTTCATGCATGTATCTGAATAGTCCTGAAGTAAATCCTAATACATTAATAAATACATTAACTGCAACTACCATGCTTTCTTTAATTGATTTGTACTTTTGTAGGTACAGCTCTGTCCAACTTCACGTTCTATTATACGAGTTATAACAAATATGTATTTGTAACTGTGCATATTTTACAACTATATCTGGTTCACGCAGATGTTAGTCATTACAACATGAAAGTGTGAGCTACACTAATCTCAACATTTTGAGAAGAACCAAGATGCTCCAGCGTGATTGCAGCAAAGATATTGAGGAAAATCCTTCCTGACCTAAATTATACTGCCACTGCCTTGTGATGCTCATGCTGTCATAAAACAGCAACCTCTCCCTTTTGAGCAGTAATGGACTTATTGCAGTCGAGGTGATTATGTTGGAGTCTGACTGTCATCTGCTTTGCAGGATGCATTCACTGGCCCTCCTTTGTGTACTTGTGACAGTCTCTGTCACCTGGGCTCGACCTCACCTCCCCCTGCTCTCCTCAGAGATGCTTGACTTTATTAACAAGGCCAACACCACCTGGACGGTGAGCAGATCTTTATCATATGATCTACATTTTTAGGGTTTACTTCCTGCACTACTGGCCTCTGTCTCTGCAGCACATGTCCACCTGAGGAAACCTGCTGTCACAGATTGTGCTCATGAATGTTGTGATTTCTGTGATCTCTAATTTGAACTTTTGCCGCAGGCCGGGCAGAACTTCCATAACACTGATATCAGCTTTGTGAAGGGACTGTGTGGGACTATACTGAACGGACCCAAGCTGCCAGAGGTGTAAGTTTTAACAGTGCACTACACACCGCATACAAGTGTGTGGGATTTATGTGTGCGTGCAGTCACGCTCCCTATGCGGTGACAGTCAGCAGGTTCATCTTATCTTAAGTGCTCAGTGACCTTCCTCTCTTGTTCAGGGTTCACAATATCGAAGGCATAGAGCTTCCAGACACTTTCGACTCGCGCCAGCAGTGGCTGAACTGTCCAACAATCCACCAGATCAGAGATCAGGGATCCTGTGGGTCCTGCTGGGTAAGACAGACCCAACAAAAACACAGCAGTACAAATCAAAGTAGAAACAATAGACAGATATAGAATCAGCACTCTTTCCTTGATTAAGTAAAGCTGTAACAGTGGTTAAACGTGTACAGTCGAGGGGACCCAAAAGGGGACCCAAAAGATGTATTTTAGAACCAACTACCATATTCTCAAAGCACTGTTCCCTTTTTGATTTCCCATAGGCCTTTGGGGCAGCTGAGGCGATATCTGACAGGTTGTGTATCCACAGCAGTGGTAAGATATCTGTGGAAATCTCCGCTGAAGATCTACTGTCCTGCTGTGAGGATTGCGGTATGGGGTGAGTATTTGTGCAACAAAATGAATGCCTTCCAGGTCTTTTACATGGGCATCAAACAACAATTGAGATGTTTTTATTTTCCTGTGGATGCAGCTGTTTTGGTGGATTCCCCTCTGCTGCTTGGGAGTTCTGGGTCAAGAAAGGGCTTGTGACAGGAGGCCTGTATGACACGAAAGTCGGTAAGTTCGTCCTAAGCGTGAACTAAAATGTGTTTTAAAGAGCTTTACAGGAAGCATTAAAAGTATTTAAACTGAAACTGACGTTGTGTTTAACAGGCTGCCAACCCTACAGCATCGCTCCCTGTGAGCATCATGTAAATGGGACTCGTCCTCCCTGTCAGGGTGAACAGGAGACTCCTAAGTGTAAGGAGCAGTGCATTGATGGATACTCGCCATCCTATCAGAAGGACAAACACTTTGGTACAGACCTCTAAAATGATCCTCCAGTAGCTTCTCTGTTATCTCTTGTTTAGTTTCCACCTTTGACGTTATTGTTTTCTGTCTCTCCCTCTTCAGGTAAAGGCTCATACAGCGTGCCGTCCAAAGAAGAGCAGATCATGACCGAGATTTACAAGAACGGGCCTGTGGAGGCCGCTTTCAGTGTATATGCAGATTTTCTGCTGTACAAGACCGGTGAGGTCTTCAACTCTGAAACCATATACTGAGCCCATTAACTACAACATACAGAATAAAACATATGCTTTATGCGATTGCTGACCTATTTCCAAAGCATTCCTTTAGTTCAGAGAAATATTTATAATATACATTTATAATGTGTTTTTAACTATGAATATAATTTAAAGATGCATCTTTTAAAAATGTAAATCTTTAAATCCATGTCTGCTTATCTGTCTTCCTAATTTTAATCCCTATCTTCACAGTTTAGGGCCTTAGTGTGGACATGACTTGTGAGCAGTTCAACTAAAGTGAATTTTTTCCCCTTTCAGATTGTTCAATTTGAAGGATTTTTCTGATAAAAGTATTCAGTATTCAGTATTTTACAAGAAACAAAGCAATTAGCAAAATGTAAACATAGATTTATTGTAAACTTGTTACCTCAGATTTACCTTTGAACCTCTTGGGCATTCATGTCCCTCCAGGTTGAGACTCACTGTATCTGACTCTCAAATATTAGGTGCTGGAATTCTTTGAAATATGTTCAAATGTGGAAAAACACCCCTGTTGTCCTTTAAGCCCTGTGTTATTGCACTCTGTGTTGGTCTAATACAGGTGTGTACCAGCATGTGACAGGGGATATGCTAGGCGGTCATGCCATTAAGATCCTCGGCTGGGGATTGGAGAATGGGACGGACTATTGGCTGGCTGCAAACTCCTGGAACACTGACTGGGGAGATAAAGGTACGGCAGAACCAGGGTTGTGACAGATCAGTGTCACATAATCTGGCAATGTGGTGTGATATTGTAAAGAAGTGTTGGCATTAAGTCATGCTTTTGTGTCATCTCATTTCAGGTTTCTTCAAGATCAGGCGTGGAAATGATGAGTGTGGTATTGAGTCAGAGGTGGTTACAGGAATCCCTCTTATCTAGATGAACTAGCTACAAACAAGATTCAATAAAGACCTCGTATTGTAAGAGATGAAGCCAAATATTGACAGATTTCCTGTTATCAGAAGGGAATAAATTGCACAACATGGTGAAACAAAAGCTTTTGTTACGGATCTGTGTAAATCGTTATATTGTAGTTTTTCTCCCCAATGAATTTACAGCATTTTAACAGCTTTGCAAGGTTTCTTTGAAGACCGGTAATAAAAGCAAGTTAAGAGTTATTTGAAAAGGTAAAAACTGTACGTGAAATGTCACTTTAGAGATGTGTTTGGTGTTATGGCCTGTGTGTTTTAACATGGCAGATGTGGACAAACGTAGGAAAGAGCTCTCACTCTGCTTCCGTTTCTAGGAACCACAATGGTGACAGGATTTCGGTGAAAGATATTTAAAGTGCTTCAGGTACAAATTCAGTTGTTCAAGTACACATTTGCTCTCCTTCCTTCATGCAACAAGAGTACCCTTAACTGATACTTATTTTGTTTTTTTAATTATGTTTTATCACCGATATAATAATAATCAATTACATCCAAAACATGTGTAGCTTTGCTAAAAAAAAGGGGGAAAAATAAATTAATGTAACAGGACAGAAAAGGCCAATCCCAGGGGCTAATCATCAAACATCATCAAATAATGATCCATGACACAAGACAAGCAAGTATATAATCAATCCAGTTGCAAAATACCTGTCCACAGCTGATTACATCAGAGAAGCATGCAGTTATTCATATGTAAGCCATAAACACTACAGTTGAATCAACCTGTCAAGGGGTCACAGGGCAAAAATGAGCCAAACACCTCACATACAATCTACTGTATTTTTCTCTGGCCTTCAGAAAGTAACCAGAATTTTTTAACTGGAACACTACCCTGCCCCAGGTGTGCTGTAAGCCAGTTAGTGTGTGATCATTTAATCAAACACAAGTGTATTTATGAATATGCACCATGCAATGTAAGCAGGTATTAACTGAAATAGTACAGATTTTAAAACTAGATTTTGACACAGTATTTATGTTGTTTGTTTATGTGTTAATATAAAAAAACACTAAACACACTAAAGACGATAATGACCTCGCCAATGCTACATGCACCGCAGGATCGCGGTAATGCATCTAATAATCTTATTTCCGACCGGCCGGAAGTGGAAGAACGGCGCATGCGTGTGCGTCAGCGTCCATACTTGTAGTCCGTCTGTGAAGCCGCCGTGAGGGCGGACCATCGCACGGGGCGGAATTTGACATTGGACGTTTCTTTAAACATACGATCCTCGGCTATGATCTGACAACCAGGAAGTGGCAGCTCCTGGCGAAAACAAACACCGCTGAGTAAAAGCCTGTAGGTGGATACCGTTATCTTCATCGTCACAGCTGGTGGGACGTCTCGGAGTAGAGGAGTGGCTTTAAAACATCTTTAACGTTAGCTGGTGGTGATGAAGGCAGGTGCTCGGACATTACCGTTACACGTCTGTTTGTCGGTTGTGTGTCGTTGTGCCGGTGAACGAGTCATTTACGCGCAGCCAGCTACCAGGCTAGCTCTGCGCGGTAGCTAGTATAGCATAGCCATGTTTTTATCACATCTGGAGCTATGGAGAACATATTGGGAGTGTGTTTCCAGACCTTATACGGTGTTCATCTGCTCCCTCACGGCCGCATTATACTATCTGTGGGGCCGCAAGTGTCAGGTCAGTCACTGCAGTCAAGGCTAGGCATTGATGACTGCACTATATCCACGCTTTTGTGTGTGTGTTTATGTTATTTTTTCTTATTTGATTTCATCGTTATTCTTTTCTTAATTTTGTATTTTATCTTAGTCGACTCAATACTTTTTTGTATTTTTGATAATTTTTTCAAAGACTTTTTTGGTGATCAGGCAGCATAAAGCTGAGAAAATACACTTCACGAGCTGTCTTTATTTTACACACCAGCATCATTTTACTTAATAATACATAATCATAACGACATATCTTTGTCAGTGTTGAACACATCTATGAACTGTTTTATGAACTTTATAGACAGATTATGGATCCCTGCTAGGAGGAGTTATAATTGTTGTCAAATACATTAATAAACAAGGTAAAGGGAGGTCGAATTATTTTCACGAGCTGTCAATCGATTCTTTGGTTGGTCTATAAAATGTGAAACAACTCACAATTACCTGAAACCCCAAGCAATGCCTTGAAATAACTTGTTTTGTCTGACCGGCAGTCCCACAACATGGATAATCCATTTACAAATCATATGAAACACACGAAAAACACCAAATCTTTATATTTGAGAAGCTGGAACCTGCAAATGTTTGACATTGTAACTCAATAAATGACTAAGGTTATATTAGCTTGATACCATATAATACACACCCTGTTTTTAAAGCCCCATACCTCTCACACTGGCTGCTGCCCACCCATCTTGTTTTACATATATTCTTGTCTGTCAAGTGATAAGTTCAGTTCCCCAAGGTCATTCCCTTTTAATTTTGTCTCTTTTCCTCCCAGACCCCAGCCCTGGTTTCTAGCAAGGCTTTCAGTGCATTCCTTCACAAGCACTGTCCTGTGGTGGCTGAGCGCTTTAGTCCCACCCCGTGGTGCTGGGGAGGCCGACTTCAAACGCTGGTCTTTGCCATCATCAAGTCCAGACCCCCCGTCACTTACCGCAAGTAGGATGAACCTCCTCGTTTCTGAATTCTGGACAGAGCCGACCGGGCTAGTTATTTCCCCCTGTTTTCAGTCTTTATGCTAAGCTAGGCTAACCACATCCTGACTTAAGCTCAACAGTTCAACATTTTTTTGTTCTTTGTTCTTTTTTGTTCCTTTTGCTGGCTGACACAGTCGATCTTAAAACAGGGTCTATATATGTCTCCAGGAAAACCCTGTCTACAGGATTGTCCTATAAGAGTATTAAGTTTATATGTTCCATATCCAGGGCGTTTTAAACATGTGGATCAAATAACTCTTAACCCTAAACCTACAGAATGGTGAAATAATCTTTTTTGTTGTTGTTAATGTACTAATAATCCTCCCTTCATCCCTCAGTGAGCTGATTCGTACAGTTGATGGTGGTCAGATCTCTCTGGACTGGGTGGACAATAAGGCCAGTGGGACCTACCCAGAATCCTCAACCCGCCCAACGATATTGATCCTCCCAGGCCTGACGGGGAACAGCCAGCAGTCCTATGTGCTCCACGCCATTACCCAGGCCACCCGCCGCGGCTACAGGTCAGCTGAGATCCTCATCCGTCTCCTATCTAAAATGATACAATTATTCATCTGTGTGCCACAATCTGAAGTGAAATGTAACATTCAACATTTCTATTCAGTAATTTAAATCAAATGATCTTGAAGGAGTAGCAGGGAAGTTTGTATGAAAGTAAGCAGGTCACTTATGAGACATGGATGAGCGGATTCTGTTTTAATTGCACAGTTTGATGTCCAGTAGCTGCTGTAGCTGTTTTCAGACACATTTTCTTTCCTAGATGTGTCGTCTTCAACAACCGAGGCACTGGAGGGGAGGAGTTGTTGGCAAGTACAATGATTACCTAATGAATTATGGTCATGTCACAGTTACTTCTGTTTCTATCTCTATTTCATTACATTTTCCTTTTCCCTCGAACATTTCTATAGACTAGTTTTCACATTGATCCCTGCCCAGTCAAAGTCAAACATACACCGTCCTGCTCCTGTAAATACTCACTGGAGCACCAAACGTGTATTATTCCACGGCTGAAAATAGTCCCCAACAAATACACAATTTACTCCAGTTTGAGTAGCGCTTGCTAAAAGCTACAGTGCCCAGCTGTTCAACGAAATTACTTATATTGTTCAAATTTGAAAAAAGCTATTTGTGTCTCATTTTTAAAGATTTACATCTTCAGCAGAACAAAATGGGCTTTTAAATGCAACAGACAGGCAGGGTAAGTTGGACATGTTACATTGGAAAGTATTGAGAGATGAACTAAGTCAGAATTGGTTTTGGTCTTGGATTTGCTGACGATAAGATAAACATAGCATGACGCCAGCTGTAGTGTATGTATAGCAGCTCAAACACGAATTGTGACACTTGAACACCGCGTGTAACGCTCCTCCTCTGTCCCTCTGCTCGCTTCAGACGCCTGTCACCTACTGCGCAGCCAGTACCTCAGATCTTGAGCATGTGATGCACCATGTCAAAGGACTTTACCCACATGCCCCTGTGCTTGGTGCTGGTGTGTCTTTGGGAGGGTGAGTTGGTGCATGGTGTGATGGTTTCCAACTGCTCGCATTTCTTTGAGAAAATCTTTTCAGAAAGAGTACACTTTTTGTCCCTCTCTCTTCTTTCACCATCTGCAGCATGATATTGTTAAACTACCTGGGCCGTAAGCACACAAAGTCCGGGATGGTGGCGGGTTTAACCATCTCTATCCCCTGGGATGCAGTGAAGTCCTCCGACTCGATGGAAGAACCACTCAACTGGCTGCTCTTCAACAAATACCTCACAAGCGGCCTGTGTCAAGCTGTTGTCAGGTCAGATGAGAAGCAGTTTCATATATTCCTGAATTTAGAATTAGGAGTTGTTGACTGACTAAAAATCTTTCTCACAGGCACCGGAAGGTTCTGGAGAAAGTGGTGGACGTTGACTACGTTGCGAAGGTATGGCTCGTTCTATACATTTACTTACTGTCGTAGTTTGTCGTCTCCCTTTTATGTGTGATTGCCTTTCCTCTCCATTTTCATTTTGCTTCACCCCTCTCTTCTAGGCACAGACTATCCGTGAGTTTGATGAACGCTGCACTTCTTTGCTGTTTGGTTATAAATCTTGTCTGGACTATTACCGCGATGCCAGCCCAGGCAAAAAACTCCCTAATACAGCAGTACCCATCTTGTGTCTCAACGCTGCGGATGACCCCTTCTCTCCCCAAACTGGTGAGTGCACAACACGAGAAGATGGACATTGTGTTGGGATGTTTTGTGACCAGATCCACCAGTGTGCGAAGTCTGTGTCAGATTCCATGAATGGGTGAATGTTTTCTGCAGAATGAGGTGGGTCTGAAATCTGATCTGAGGGCAGCCACACCTGGCACATAATAGAGCCAGGTGTGACTGGATGCAAATGTAATATTGAAAAGACAGGTTAAGCCACAACCGTAGTCTTTTGATAGCTCCGATATTTTTAAACCTGGGCCCTATTTTTTAATATTTGCAAATCACTAATACTTACCAAAAGTTTTGAAATTGGTCCAGTAAATTGTAGTAGCAACTGCAATGTAACGTAAAGTAACTTAAGAGTGCAAGATCCTTTTGGTTTAACTAGAAACAGAAAGTCTCGCTCTGAGATGTTGAGTTGTTGCAGGGTGACAGCTAAGAACAGAATGGAATATGAAAAGATTTAGAACAGCAAAAGTACAAATACTACAGTGGTGGAAATACTACCTACTACTTGTAAGCCAGTAGTTTACAGTGTTGATCAGTGCTATAGGTGTTTATGGCAAATCTATACCCTCCCTACCACACATTCATATTCTCTTCTCTGTCTCTCCACCCCTGCTGCATCTGTATTAGCTAAACTAGCACTGCAACTCAAGTGAAAAGAGGGCAGTTATCTATTGGTATAGATTTCATAATGAATGTTACATATGTAACTACAGTTCTGTGAAATCTGGGTGACCTCCAGATGTTATATCTACTCAAACAGCTGAAAACGGGGACCCTGCAGTGTGTATGTATGGGTTTGAATGCATTTTTTTTTTTTTTTGTGAAGGGGGCATGTTGAAGCTAGAACGAGGTGTTAAGTTGCACGTTGATGTTTCTTTTGTGCTGTGGTTAATATTTCAGTCTCCACGCTACACAAGATGTTTTCTGTCTAATGTTTTCGCTCGGCTACGCTCACTAAACCTGACTCCTTTTTCAATGTGTTTCATGCCCGCACAGCCTTCCCGTTGACCATAGTCCAGAGCCTGCCTAATGTCGCTCTGTTGTTGACGACCCACGGTGGACACATCGCCTTCCTGGAGGGCTTGTTTCCTCGAGGTGAGAGCTACATGGAACGCCTGTTTGGTCAGTTTGTCCAAGCCGTCTTTGAACACCCGGCGGACATCAAGAAAGCCTGTGGCATTAAGGAGGAGAAGATGAGTTGATCATCTTTCCCCCCATCTGTTTGCACTCTGAACCTGTCCAATTACCAGAGTGACTGCTAGCTGCGGACAATATGAAGTCACTGGCATCATAGCAACAATTCAAAAAAATGCACTGCTTGGCTTTGCATGCCGTTGTCCTACCACAGAAATGTTGGTCTCCTCCATGTTTGCACAGAGAACGACCAACTGTATTGTACAATCATATGACCTCACTGCAGCTAAGCTAATCTACCTCCTCATCGTCTCAGGTTCTCCTTTTAATGAGCAATCAAAGAAGGTTTAAAATAGTCGAGAACTCATTGTTCAAGTATTCAAGAAATCTTGCAGCCAGCTGATAAGTTAATGCCTATTGTTGTATCTACACAAAAAAAAAATATAAAAAAAAATATATATTAGTTTTTTCTTTTGTCAAATTGTTTATGCCACATGCTGTCCCAACTTCACATAAAGCACTAGTATGTGTTAAAAACAAAATGCACAATTTGTCTCTGTTAGAAAATGAGTGCTTGGATTGAAAGTACTATTTGAAAATTTTATTTAAATCGAAATACATTGATTATGAAAATTAGAACAATAATATTGTCCTATTTATAACTGTTTGTCTTGCCTCATATGTTACTTTGGTTTGTTTTCCTTGACGTGTGTGACATGCCTTAAAAGATTAAACATCCCCACGTTTAAGCCCTGCATGCATACTTTACATACAATTACTCAATGCATACCATGCTCTGAGGTAATCATCTCAACATGAAAACACCCACACAGCGGGAACATACATATCTGAAGAAAATACTGTATCATACTATATCATCTTAGTTTTTGAAAAAACGAAAAATATATGAAGTATTGCATGCTTGTAAATGCTTTTGAAGTATGCTTGGTTGCAATGTAAGTTATGCAGTACATCAGAGGTAAATGAGCTGACAATGTAAGAAACAGTAAATCTCAGTGTGGTAGTTAGGTAGGCATTTGTACCTGCTGTCAGTAATTTAATAGCAATTGGTTCTGAATTTGTGTGTTTTGTAACCTGCCTTTTTGTTTGTCATTGAAACACATTGTTGTTTGGGGAATCGACGATGTATAAAAAGAATGTCTGTATCTATCATGTCTGTATTTTGGCCACTTTCAGTCCACATGATAATTATTTGAAGTGTGTGTGTGTGTGTGTGTGTGTATTGAATATGCTGAAGGTTTTATATATGTGTATCACCAACAGTGCACTGATGATACAAATGCACCCTTTTATTCTGCCAATACCAAGTTATTCTTAATTTATGATTTATGTCATTTTTACCTCATTATGGTAAATGTTTTCAACTGTGACTCAAGAAAATGATTTGATAAAGTTTATAACAGCAGATGTTGCTAATTGCTAGCTTATTGAGTTTATTTTCTTTTATCAGAACTTTGCAGATGTTCATCACATTCACTTGCCTTTTTTTATTTTTATTGTTTGATTCTTTTAATGGACGAATGTTTTTTCCCCCCTGTATGAGCAGTAACCACAACCTGGTTCATTATGAACTAATTATTAGTTTTTTTGTTATTGAATTACACTTGAATTAAAGAATGACAATAATATAATTTTTTATTTCAATTGGTGATTTTTCATCGTGAATTTTCCAAAGTGACTGTAAGCTGAAGACATCCATAAAATTAACTCACTCTCATCAGTGGCTCGCCCTGTGACCGAGTTCGCGTCTGTTCCACATCTGAAATCGGAGCAGTTTTATCTCTTAAGTGGTGGGGTCATTAATGTCGTTGATTAACTGGACAGGGTATTAATAATTAACTGTGAACAATAAAAAGGACACGCCCTCTGTCACAATGCTACCTTTCGTCCTCATTTAGATTTATTCAATGACGCTGCAGTCTGGAAAACATCCAGCGTCGTGGAAAAATGGAAACCTAATGAAGTAGACACTTTCTAACTCCGGCAGACATAATCTACGAGTTGTCCTGGTTGACCTCAGCTTTGATAAGCTGAGCTTTGATCCCTCAACTCCAGCTGTCAGTTATGTGAGTGTAACTCTCAGAGGAAAGGCACTCACCATGATGATATTATAAAGAGATTGTCTTTGAAAAACTGGATCTTTTTCATCGGTTTGTCTAAATATCAAATTAGAAGAAAATGGAAAAAAGCATTTGAGAAAATATATAAAATAAATCTTTGTTGCTTGTGTGCTTCTCATTCAATTCAATTTAATTCAATTCAATTTTATTTATATAGCGCCATATCATAACAAAGTTATCTCAGGGCACTCAATCACATGGAGCCGGTCGAGACCAACTTCCACACACACAAAGACCCAAC
>JAVQJD010093281.1:0-17693 GCA_036023655.1 Nannoperca australis | reverse complement strand
ATACACACATATATATATATATATATATATATATATATATATATATATATATATATATAAACAACAACAATCTTCCATCTGAGAAATTAAAGGTTGATAAATACGAGGTGGAGGAGATTTGGAGCGAGTGGAAACGTTGCACCGGATCCGATTGTGAGACACGCAGTAGGAGGTGGGGGGGGTGGGGGCACCACATAGATTTGTATAGGAGTTATTGCTCAGTGTCCGCTTAATACGCTGTTGTGTTTGTTTGTTTTTTTTTAAATCAGGCGAGAGAGAGACAGGTAGAGAGAGAGAGACAGGTAGAGAGAGAGAGACAGGTAGAGAGAGAGAGAGAGACAGGTAGAGAGAGAGAGAGAGAGAGACAGGTAGAGAGAGAGAGAGAGACCTGCAGCTGGAATTCAAAATTGACAAAAATGTGCCGTCTGAATGTTAAAATGCTGAGAAAGCTGTGAGAGCGCGAGGAGACACCACGGCGACGAAGAAGAAGATGATGAAGACGGTGATGGGAGAAAAAGAAGAAGGGAAACAGGAAGCAACAGTTTTCAGCCCCGATCTCGTGGATAAAACCAGTGTGAACGTGAACAACAAACAGCAGGGCAGCATTTCTCAAGAGTGGAACTCATAACTCCTCACAGTACGGTAAAGAGGGAAGTATGCATGTGTAGGTACATATATTGATCTATGTGTATATATATTTATATATAACTTTAGACAAACGATGTGTACAGAAAATAAAAGGAGGAACAGACAAATTGAAGCTTATGATAGAACTCAAACTGACAGTTATAATACCTGAATCATACAGGTGTGTGTTGGTTCACGGGGTGGGGGTGGGGGGGCGAGGAGGACGGGGCAGTGCCACCAAAAGAGACACATTGTCCTTCAGACTGGAGGGAAGGTGGGTCGGGTGGTGAAGTGGGTGTGGGGCTGGTTGGGTTTTCTTTGGGGGTGGGTGGAGGTGGAGTTGGGGGTCCGGGGGGGGGCTCACAGGGGCCCGTGTCGGGCCTCGTATTTAGCCACAATGTTCTTGCAGCGGCCCAGCTCCTTCCTCATGTCCGCCACCTCGGAGCGGAGCGCGGCGTTCTCCTTCTCCAGGAAGCCGGCCCGGATGGCGATCTGGTTCTCCTTCAGCCGCCGGGCGTCCCGGGACCTCTTGGCCGCCACGTTGTTCTTTCTGCGCCGGGCCCAGTACCTGTCGTCCTGCAGAGCACAGCAGACGGGTCAGCACTGAACACAACACCACAACACTAACGCGGTCCTCCACGGTCCGGTCTGCGGGCTGCGGTTACCTTCAGGTCTTCGGGGATGAAGACCTTGCGGGCTTTCTTGATCATGGGCTGCGGCTTCAGCTCCTCGGCGGAGAACTTGCGTTTCCTCGGGTCGAACATTTCCTGGCCGGGCACGCTGGACAGAGCCAGGTCTGCCGGGTCGGGCTCGTAGCTCAGGGGCACCTGGATGGACTCTGGGTCGATGGGGCTGGGGGTGTCCCGGGCCGAGGGCAGTGCTGCAGGAGGACAACAACAACAACAACAAACACACATTAGCAGCAAACACACTGTGTTCTGTCTGTTGTGTTAAAGGAGGGTGTGAAGAGAGTAACGTCAACAGGAGACAAACTCTCAGCTCCTCTGAATGCGACTCTAACGGCACAAACGGCACCATTAAAGTCCAAGATGGCACTCTCCATTCGGGGTAATCGGCCTCCGTGACGTCCTCACGGTCGAGTCCTCATCAGCAGATCTTTTCTGTGCAGCTCTCACAGCTGGACGGGGGACGCAGGGGGCCTCTGAGGACCTCTGAGGACCTGAGCTCACATGTTCGAGTGCTGATCCATTAAGAAATGTCAGGTTGTGTCGCTGCAGTGACCTCTGGTCTACAGAGGAGGATGTGCAGCACCCGACCAGCAGGCGGTGCTGTCGTACAAGCTTTACAAAGACAGGAACTTCAACACTGTGCAGCTCTCAGCTGATCTGAACCCACCAGGTTTCTGTAAGCCGCCTGGAGGAGATCTGCTCCTCGTCTACCTGCTGGTTCTCGTGCAGGACTTCTCTAACGGACCTGACTCTGCTTTCGAACTCTGCGTGGGCCGGCTCGATACAACGAGCACAACAACAACAACAACACAACAACCGGAAGCTGCAAAGTGCAGCAGGCAGCTTCATTAGCTTCATCGTACATCATGACCTACATTTCTGCCACGACGGCCGAGTCGGTGCCGCCGACCTTCAGTCACACTGACGGTACGAGTCATCGCGCCGTCTGTCTGCACGTCAGGATTCATCACGGAGACGTGAAAACCTCCGCCGAGCAGCACGCTGCCTCGCAACAAGCAAAATCCTAAAACACGGCTAATTATCACCTCGTAAGAGCTGCAGAAATGTGGAAAAACACCCCGGTGGAAAGAACATTTCACTTTAAAGACGTCCTACGAAACATTTCACATCTAAAACTGGTTCCTTGATGAAAATGTACCAAAGCGCAGATGTTTGTTTTGTCCAAATGATTATTAAAAAACTAAAAGATTATTAAAGAATCTTGTGTCTAAGCAGCAAAGTAAACAGGACAACCAATGAGATCAGACCATCAACGCTGACTTTGAATGCAGAATGATGCAACCAGTCCTTATTTTATTAACAATTCATTTACTGTTTAAGATATAAAATGTAGAAAAAAGAAAGGGGGTGTCTCCAAACATCAAGAGTCCAAAACGCAAATATATTCAATTTAAAATAATAAAAATGAGACAAAAGATGGAAATCTTCACATCTGAGAATTGTTTGCCACTTTTGCTTTTAGTAATTATTTTAATAATTAAGTTTTATTTTGCCATCAGCTCCTTCGGATGATTGAAGCCTGCAAACAGCCGCCTCGCCCTGATCCCCTTCACGAGTTCTTCCATTATCAGGGGCTAAAAGGAGACCCGTTTATTGACCTGCAGTGTTCTCGTCTAATGTACGACACATTCCCAAGAGAGAGGAAGTAGACGAGTGGACGTCCTCCTCCCCTCCTGAGCAGGAAGTCTAAAATTAACCTCCGGGAAAGGTAGCTGACCTACAAAGAGCTGCGTGAACGCCGGAGCTCTGCATGAAATACCTGCCCAGCTTGTTTTCAGCGGACACGAGACACACGCCGGTCGCTGTCACGCCACACGATCCTATCAGAGTTACTGCGAGCGCTATCGTGCAGCTGTGTGGCCGATAACGCTGCAGCGAGCGATAAGAGGCGCTGCGTGCGGGGGACTCTGACCTGGGTGGGACACGGGGACCGGCAGCAGCCTCGTCTTCCTCCCAGAGACTGAACTGTTCAAACAGACCAGACCAATGCACACAAGTTCTGTGTTTCTGCCATGAAAAGACCAAAACCAACAATCACTACTACTAACAAGTGCTGCGGCTGCATCCATCAGAGCTCCAGTGTCGTCCCAAAACTATTAGAACTAAATACAAATCAGTCAATCAATCAACCAACGATTACTTTTATTATCGATTAGTCTGCAGATTGGTTTCACGATTAATTGATTAATCGTTTTAGTCTATAAAATGTCAAAAAAAACAATTCTAAGTGATGTTCACCAAAGTGATTGTTGTCCGACCAACAGTCCAAAACCCAAAGACTCTTCATTTACTGGCAGAAGTGACAAAAAAAAGCAGCAAATTTAAGAAGCTGGAAGCAGAAAATGATTCATCAATGATCAAAAGAGCTGGTAATTGTTTTAACATTTAACTCCCGTGACTGATGAGCTGTTTCCGCTCCAAACCAGCTGGAAATGTCGACTATTTGGCTTAAATGTAAGATTGTGTATTAATCCGCCGCTGAAAATAGTTCCCAACAAATGGACGATTTCCTCCTGTTTGCGCCACGTCTGCTAAAGAAACTCCAGTGAGCAGTTTTAGGAAATGACTGATCCTTTCTAAAAAATAAAACTATGTATTTGTGAGCTGGTTTTAAAGATTCGAGAACGTTTTGGTCCTTTCATGAGATTTTTTGCAGATTTTATTTTTGTTTCCTTGACATACAAGAAGTGAGGAGGACTTCATTCCTTGTAGGTCACTCATTGGGACATGCTGGTCACATGACCCGACATTAGAGAGGTGGTCCAGAAACCAGGCCAGAGGAAACCTGCTACAAACATTCTGTTATTCCTACATGTTACATACATGAACTCCACATTTAGCTCCATGTATGTGTTGATTTATGTCACTGGAATGCACCACAACGCCCTTTGACCCCTCCTACATGTGACTTCCCCTTTGGACCCTGCAAACAGCACACAGGGGTCCAACCAGACGCCCGTTTGTTGTGATCACAACGCGGTCATGTGCTCTGAAGCGGAGCGCGGGCACAGAGGGATTGTGGTTGTTGTGGGTGGAGGTGGTGGAGGTGGCTGGTTGGATGAGACTCTGCGAGCTGGAACAACATTGTGCACACGTGACAAAAGCACACCAGAGTCCATGTGATCTTTGCAGGGTACAGCCTGTGCCTTGGCTCCGAGTCCCGGCTGTGTCGGAGCCCAGCCTGGCCGGGGAGGGAGGGGAAGACTAGACGGGGGTGGGGGGGGGGATGATGAGTGGGCTGGGAGGTTCATGCCGTGACAAGCTCCTGTTTGCAGCTCAGCGCTGCACACGGCGCCTGCATGTGTCCGTCACATGGCCCGGCACGCTGCAGGAAACCCCAGCCGCGTTCACGTGAGAGGTAAATGTGAAGACGCTCAGACCCAAAACACAACACACAAACACGGCCCGGAGTTCTGCCTCTGCACGCACGCACACGTGCACCCAGGCCGGGATCAAGTGTTCTGCACAGATGCCCCTCACCTGGAGCACCGGCTTTAATCTCCGGCTGCACGGATCGCACTCTGGATCTACATTAGTCCTTCGTTATCACTATTATGATGGCATACGATCCGTTGGTGAAAAGATCACGTGACATGAGGGATTTTTAGAGGAGATGAACAGTCTGGTTGCTTCTTATAAAGTAATAAATCTGCTGCTTTCCCCATGTCATTAATGTAAAACTCAAACTAAACAAAATACACTATTACAGACTAAACAATAAATTATTTTATCACAAACAACAATAGATGTTGCAGATGTACGATCATCAGGTGAACATCATGCTGTGTTATTAACCTCACGTGAACATGTGTTGTCAACCATCTTTTTAATTATTATATTATGTAGGAAATTGTTCTGTTTTCTCTACAATATACATGTCTTTTCAGACATGAAGTCATGTATTTTCTATTGTAATTACTGAAATGCACATTTAAACCTCCATGTAAGAAGCACTCGGTCAGTAGGAGCTGTTTTGAAATGTGCTCTGTGAACAAACTGACTTGAACTGATCGACCGATTGATTACAGGTCGGCCGGCTGATTGGCTCCCAGCTGCTTGTTGTTGTAGTTTAATTAAAGTATATATTAGACACCAACAGGAAGTGTCATAATGATGTTTATTATTCCTCCACAAGGTTTCTTGCTTCCTAACTTTCAGACTGTAAGACGCACTGAGAGGATGCAACATGGCTGCTGTTATTATGGGCTGTCCGTGTGCTGAGGCTCCTTCAGGGGGAAGTCACGGACGAGTCCACCCGACGACGGGCAGTCAGGACCGGACACATGCCACGGATTTAAGTCGACTAATGAGCGATGGAGGAGCAGAAATCACCATCCAGACAGCTGAGTGTTTCATCCTCAGCTGGATCAACACACAGAAGGTTAACGTGCAGCTTCACCGGCACGTTAACACATCGCACTTCAGTGGAAAACGTGTCGCTCTCCATCAGGACCTCCACCTCTTCAGCATCTACAGGTAAACACACACAAACAGCCTCCGAGCCGTCGCAGCGTCAGATCTGTGGGACTGAGACACGAGTCTCCAGCGGAGCGGCCGGGGTTTTCATTTCTTCGTGGCCCGCTGAGAGTTTGTGTTTTGTGTTTCCAGCGAGGGTCGGCCCTCCGGTTCTGGTGGAGGTGAAAACCCAAATAGTGTCTGACAGCAGCTTCACAAACTCAGCCGCACAGTTTAACGCTGCTGGCCTTGTACCAGATCATTACAAGGAGGAGATTCTCCTCTTTAAATCACTGAACACTGGAAATAAATGGGTCTGCAGAAGCTTTTAGGTTCACTGCCTTTTACTGGAACTTTTAAACACTTGGATGACTCCTTTTGTAGATCTCAAAATGTCATTTAATAACTTTTTAAAAAGCCTTAGAATTGCATTTGTCAGCGCAGGACAAAGGCTAAATGTAGTCTTTTATGAATCACACGCAAGCAGCTTTTAATCAGTAATTACAGAACCCTGCAGGGGATTCTTGGGAATGAAAATGAACCAAACCGCCCACTTTCACAAAGGAAACATACACCTTTATAACCACAGCACAAAAGAACTGCAATCAACTCGACTCCCGGCTGATAAAGTCCAGCTGAGGGCCTTTTCTGCCACTCACGCCTTCATAAAAGTAGACCCTGCTGCATCCTTGGACTCCAAAGTCCAGTGTAGGGCTGTAGCTCAGAGCGCAGGTATGTCAGAGTGTAACCTGTGGTCAAAGGCTCGAACAACAGGAGCTAGTGTGTGTGTGTGGGGTGGGGGGGGGGGGCAGGTGAGCAAACAAGCAGCACAGCCCTCGAGAGGCTCCCCTGGCGCCGGGCGAGGTGTGAACAAGTGTGTGAACCCACGTGTGTTTGCGTGCAGGTGTGTGTTCGGGGGCCCATCGGGCTCCGCTGCGTGCAATTCCTACCTGCTGTGCTGGGGCTGCGGAGGCCGGTCTGGGGGGCCATGCCCGTGTGGACCGAGGTGGTGGCGCGGCTGCTGAGGTCCACCACAGAGGGCGTGGGCGGGGCGGGCGGAGGCGGCGCCGGGGACTGCTGCGGCGGCTGCGCTGCCTGAGTGCTCTGGGCTGCGTTGGCGGGGATGCCGTTCTCCGACAGGAACTCCTCCAGGTCCATGTACTCCAGCTGGAAGTTGTCTCCATCGTAGGGCAGGGTCTTGTCCCAGAGGGTCGGGCCCAGGAAGGCCGACTGTGGGTGGTTGGCTGCGCTGCTCTCATCGTCCAGCTTCTTCTCCTTCTCCTTGTCTTTCCCAAATCCTGCAAAATGTTTGCACACAGTCATTTCATTGTCTTAAAGCAGGGGAGGATCACGGGTCATTGCATGCGTATAATTAGAAAGTATGCCGGGGGGGTCATCTTAAAAAGGTCAGTTCAGCCAATTTACTGAAGAAAACATTTTAGTTTAGTTGCAAGTTCATGGTTCGTCAAGGCATTTTATTTTTTCAATGTTGGGAGCTCTACATCTCTAGATAAAGACAAACACAAGCAAACATCTGCATGAATACTTGTTTGTTTGTTTGTTTGTTTTGGGTGACCTGCCCCTTTAAAACTCCATTCATGTTCAGATAATGTGATGACACTCAGCTACACTGCCGGAGGGTGGACTGCAAGCAGCCACAACAGCTGCAGAACAGAAAACACGCCCTCTATCGACGGCCTGCTGTATCACTAATATAAATCCCAGTGAACACAAGAGGGGTTTAAAAGGTTATAAGCGCAAGTCCAAGGCTAAAAACAGCGCAGTCACTATAACAACACATGCACAGCATTATGTGTTATGCTACTTAAAACAACAAGCATTAAGCTAAAATAGCTTGTTAGCTCGCGCTGAACCTGTCAGTCAACTAATATTCAGCCGAGACGATAATCATTCTGTTTTATGAATCTCTGCAGCCCCGCAGCTAATACGATAACATTGTTTCTTTTTCGACAAAGATCGTAGAATGTTAAGAGGAGCCACTCTCGGTGGATTTTTCGGTTGGCCCGTGTCCTTCGCCGCGTTTTATCTGTCAAAACCGTGTATGTTTGCAGAATGATAATAGCCACACACACACACACACACACACACACACACACACACAGTACAAGTCAAGTTTAGTCCGTGTTGAAAACGCACCTTCATCGTGATGGAAAGGCAGCTTCAGCGGGTTTTCCAGCAGGGATTTCAGGACGCCGTGAGTCGGCGGCAGGAAAGCTGGGTTTATGGGTAGAGGTCTGGCCATTTTCTCCATATGTCTTGAAGGGCAATTTGAGAAGAAAGCTCGCAACAACAACAAAAAAATAAAGACACGACTGTGTTTTCTCCGCCCCCTGGAAAAGAAAAAGACAGACGCGAACCGAACTGTCGCTCTCCTGGTCCGTGGAGATCCACGCAGACGAGACACTAAACGGACGCCGGGGCTCGGAGGGACAAGACGGGGCTCCGCACAGCAGCAGGACGGTGAGCGGCTGGCTGTCTGTCTGTCTGTCTGTCTGTCGTCGAGGCTGGCTGGCAGAGAGCTGGAGGAGGAGGAGGAGGAGGAGGGAGCTCTGACGGAGCCGCTACACTTCTCCGTCCATGTGCGGAGACTGACGCCGGTGACGTCAAAGCACCGTCTTCTCGCGGCGCGTTCAGGTTCGCGTGGGAAAGAAACAACTTCAAATGCCGCCTTCAGGGAATGTCGGGAATATTTTATTTGACCAATTCTACGTCCGAAGTGACCAAATAGAGTGCAGACAAGTCAAAATAATTACTCCTGAAATATAATAGTAATCTTTATTCTGTAATAAAACGTTGAAAAGTTTTATTTTAATGAAGTTTTATATACCTCAAACTCAATCCACTGCTTTGAATCCACTTTTATTGTGTACTGTTTATCATATGTTCTACTTGCAGTATGATTACACTGTTTCCATCCATACTCGTTGTTTCTATGCACATCTGTAGCATAACAACCTGAGATCCTTTATAAACAGAATTATTCATTCATTTTATTTACCATGCATGTATGGACAGTGATATGCATTTAAACAGAGCATTCCTCTGGGAGGAAAAGAATTGTGTTATACCGAATTTGCAAAACTGCAATGAACAATACAAAATGATGTGAATATGAAACAACTAACTATAAATCACTCACACACTGAATAATATTTATCACACCAGTGTGAGTCAATTTAACCAGTGACTGAAGATACAAAAAAAAGGAAAGAAAAAGAAAAATGAAGACGACATTCAGAGCGTTTTACTGCATTAATCTTAATGTCCTGCTTTGAGGAGAGACTGTGTCAAAATCTACTTCTAATTTTAACTTCAGTTTATATTCTGCCTGTACGGAACATATTCCTGAACGAAGTTTGGTTTAATAAAAACATGCAACACGTGGGGATGGGCTCCTTTAGCAGGTTAATGTTCTCTCACTGTGCATGTATGCATTCAGTTGTTTACTTTAAATATGCACGATAAATCAAACCGGGATCATAAATGTGCCTTTTGTGACATGACTGAAAGTAGTTTATGTGACAGATGTGACAGATTTGACAGATTAGTTCATGATTTAGTTCATGCTTTCTTCCCCTTAAAGACACAATCATAATTTGCTGCCTGTTGTAAACAGCCGTCGTAGTCTATCACCTACGTCTTTCATGTTTCAGTTGCTCGTGTGTCGTTTCCTTCCAGCACCGCAGGGTGTTGAGCATCTAAAAATCTGTGATAGACAGGTCCATTAACAGACTGCTAAGTTAGTTTTTTGTAAAATCATTTTATGAAATTATGACTGCAGGCAATTTCCCCCTGAAAACGCTCTTAAATCATTTGTCACCAGGCTGCCTGTGAGAACCGGGTGAACTTTCTCTGCTCTTGTTTGGGTACGATCTTTAAAATCTCTTTGTTTCCTACAAGTTTGAATCCTTTAATCAAAAAACCGGTTTTAACGTTAACTGGAAATGACAGGAACGAAACAGAAACCAAACAGAACCCATTACACAACACATGCAACCAGTTGTTTTCTGGCTGTGAGAGTACAGTGTGAGGTACAGTTTCTGCTCTCAGATGCAATGTGTTCATAAATGAGCATAAACTCTCATTTCAGAGCGGTTGTGTGCTTTACATAGTGTTTAGGTCTCTGTTACAGTCATGACAAAATAAGCTTCCCAGCGGCTGCTGTATTTAACTGTAGTTAAGAAATGAGGACACAAACCACTGTAACGCAACGGTGAGGAATGACGTGAATCTTGACCTACTTTCAGCCAATGGGGGTTGTCAGCCTGCAGTTGTGTGCAGGTCGTGGCACATGGAAACTTGTGCTTTCTAGTGTAGTAGTGGCTGAGTCATAGTTTTAAATCCCTGCTCCGCTCTGCTCATTAGTAGGTCTCAGCACCAAACCCCACCTAAACAGAGACGACAAGGCAAGTTGAAGAAAAGCTCAGTGCACGAAGAGATATGTGACAAAAGTCTGGTGAAAGGAGCTCATTGTGCAGACGAGGATTAGGACCGGAGTGGGACGAATCCTCTTCTCTGAATCCGTCCTCATGTCTGTTTAAATGTCACGCCACTGAAAACCAAACATCTTGTTCTTCACGCCATCAAAGCAAGACTTTTTTTTGCACAACAAGAAGTTTGAAAATGTTGTCTTCCACCAGGTCAGACGCTGTTTCTAAAGTGTTGTGTCTTAACGAGACTCAGGGATCGGTCAGAAGGTGCCTGATTGGGCGAGGATGTTCCCGTGAAGTTAGTTAGTTTTTATGTCTTTGGCCAAACAGACCAGCCTTATCTTTGACCTCACACACGAGGGGAAGAAAAACACCGAACACGCAGAGGCCATGCAGAAGTCTTGACATTGAACGTGTGCTGTGATAGCAGAAAAACCTGACCACATTAACTTCCATCAGATGTGCTCAAGGCCAAAAATACAACAAGACATCTTCTATTAGCACAGAAACAGAAGTAACATGCGGAACATGCACAATCTTAAATAAGTTGTGACCAAATAGCAGAAGACCTTACAGGCTTTCTCTAATCGTCCTATGGGATGTTATGAAAATTAAATGTTGCATTCTTACCAGAAAAGAAAAAACTGAATAGAAAAACATATTTTGGTGCATTGGACAGAGACGGACGTTTCCACAAGTAGCAATAAAGTTTTAAAGTTCAACTGGACACAATTGAATCTTTGATTCTTAGATAAATGATCTACACATCAACATACGACTGCCTTAAATCTGTATAGATGCTTTGGTGGACGTAAACAGGAAGTACAGTTGCCATAGAGTCAGTGGGTTACATCTTTAGCCTGGTTTATTTAGCTCACATTTGTTGACAATTTGGCAAATGAACACCCTTTAAAGTCTGCTGAATTATCTATCAGCACTTCCTGTTTGCAGTGTCCCACTCTGATACTGAAGAAACCTTAAAGACGTGAGGCAAGTTCTGCAAGCAGATTCTGTATTCTGTGATTTCTAAGAGGATTCATGGATATTTAATTTATGACAAGTCGGAAAGTGTGAGCCACACTCGTGAAAATGTGTGTGTCACACCTGTGTGTTCAGGTTTGAGTGAGTTGTGACTCAAAGAGGCAAATTCTTGTCAATCAGGCGCAATAAGGGTTTTAAAAGTACCTCACTAGCCTCCGTGAGCTGTGTGTTGCCCACGCAGCCGAACCAGCTGCCAAACTACAAGTTCAAGATGTTTTCAGAACAGCAGCCGTCACCTGTCCCTTTCACCTCGCGCTGCATCGTTCATGCACGCCGAGCAGCTGCATATTTTTAACAATTCAGTCGAGGAAAAACAGAAAGACAGAAAACAGAAAGTGCAAAATGCTTTTCTTGAACACAGGTGAGCCATTGAGGTCGGGGCCACATGTATGGATGTGTCAGCTGCACGTAAACAGTTCTTCTGTGTCTCTGTGCAGGCAGGTGTTTCACGCAGTGGGTGCGAGAATTATACATGTTTTTTTTTTACTGTGAGAAACGTCTGCAGACAGACATGTGTGACGTATGAGCCAAACAAAACGTGTGTTGTGTGAAAGTGGTCAGCTGAACACAGCAGCATGCCCCCGAATCACTGCGGGAGTTAGTCAGGGACTCATAAAAAAAGAAAATGAAAATGTGATTTCAGACTGTGACAGTGGACTACAAAGACTTGTGTGTGAAGGCAGAGGGGATTATGTAGTTTAATAGAGATCTGGCTGCTCCTCAGTGTCAGACAAGAGCTCCGTGATGTTCGCTGTACAGATAAAGACCATCTTTTTCCTTTCAAACAGACATAAGAGAGTCCTTGCTTTAGAAATGACACCTCTGGTCATTTGTCCATGTTCATGTTGAGGTTCAGCGGCTCAGATTAAAGGTCTGAAGCTTTGAAATATTCAGACTTTTTACTGTTTGTTTTGCAGGAGTTTTCTTTAAATGCAGTCCAAAAAGCTTATGGGAGCAGTCGTGGGGACAGGAAGTATGTTTCTTTAGTGATTTAAGAAAAACAGATGCAATCCTTGAGCTAACTTTAACTTAAATACATAAAAAACTAAAATAAATGGCTGCCCTTGTGGGGACCAAATATTCTACAAATGTGAGGCGAGTCCCCACAGTGTGACTGTGCGAACAGATTTGCCGTCCTTCAAAACCTCTTTGTCAAACGCAACAGCAAGAAGCAGCAGGTGAGCGCTCAGCTGATTGGTTGGCATGGAAACCTGTTCTCTCTCTCTCTCACCCTAGTTTTCTCCTCCTTTCCCTCTTTTTCAGCTTTCACTCATGCTCCTCTGTGCTTCCTCTCTTTCACCTGGCTGTCTGGTGCCCGGGTCTTCAGCCTCTCTCTCTCTCTCTCTCTCTCTCTCACCTGTGTGAAAGCTGTGCTTGAGTTTCATCAGGTGTGTTTGAGACAGGAGGTGTGTTGGGAGACACCTGAAGTTACTCCACGTCCTCCCGGATCCAGATTCTTCATATATGTTTTTAAAAAATCTATTTGTAATCGTGTCATCATGAGTGTCCATCCTGTCATTTTGCTATGATCCTTTATTCTGCTCCCACGACTCTCATGTCCTACCTGTCCGTCCCTGAATCGAGGGTCTGAGAACACATTGTGAAGCCCCCTGAGGCTGGTTAAAGTGGGGATCCACGTTGTCCAAGGGTCTGAAGTTGTGTCAAACAGCAAAATTCGTCTCTCTCGGAGTGTCTGTGGGCGCAAATCACATAATCCTGATCCCGGACGAATCCAGGAATCTGAGGGGAAGCCCACAGTCTCAGACTTTGAAAACCCCCGGTCTACTCTGTATGCATGACATAATTTCCACAGATCTATTTCTGATCCGGTGCTTTTATCCACCCATTCGGTTTCTCAACATTTCAGGGTTGCAGAGACGGTTCAGACTAAAGCCTGGACCCTGACTCGTTTCAAGGAGGCTGCGGGGGTGTTGAAGCACAGTGTCGCTTTCTGTCGCTACCCAGATAATCACGTAGTGGTTTGTAATTCACTGGAGGCTTCGTCGTGTTCAGACAGGTAAGGAAGGGCCTTCCCCCAGCGGACAATAACACGATATAATCTAAAATATCACTGTCTGCTGCAGCGTTAAGAACTCCCTTCATTGTACCTAAGAAGCCAAAACCAGGAAAAACATATGTGGACATGTGGGTCACGCCTTTTATTATGGCACGGATATTTAAATATGTCCTCTAGGCTCCACTGGGTCAGTGCTCATTGACTGAGTGGAGCCTAAAACAACAACAACAACAACAAATGTGCGTGAGAAGGAGGAGGGGACACAAACAAAGATGCTTGATGAAATACAGCAGAATAATCCGGCAGCACTGAGGCTTTAAGCCCGCTGCTGCTGCCGCTGCTGCCCCGAATCTGCAACACAACTATTCCTGTTACGTAACACTTAGCGACGCAATTACATGGACTCATGCTGTTGTCCCGAGTCTGAAACTACACAACCACTCCAGCAGACACTGCTCAGCCAGCTGCAGCCTCACGCAGGCCTTACCGACACTTCCCCTTAAAATAATGCTCGTGTAATTTCCGCGTATGCACATTTTGCTAGTTTCAGGACGATTTTGGAAGTTAAATCAAAGCCAGAGTCTCTTAAGAGATGAGAAAAGACAGGAGACATTAAGAGATTACAAGAAAAAAAAATGGATTGGGTCTTAAATCAGGTCCGTGAAGAACCTCTGGGATGAAACGTTATTGAATTGACTGCAGTTGTTAATTAGCTGCTTTGTTAGAAAAGCTTTCCCAGGATCGCTGAGCATCCAACTCTTGCTTTGTCGGTCGCAGCGACACTACTTCCTGGTAAACATATCTGGGCCATGAGGAAGATTTAAGATCGAATTCCACTGGAAAGTCCTCAACAAAACCTTGTTGTTAGAAACATGACAAAGGCCGAGTGTCGGGTTCATCTCTTTCCTGGTAACCTCGCCAGCCAAGGAGATGAAATTCCTCATGAAACACGATCTTCTTGATGTGTCGCTTCTCGGCTCCAAGTTCAGACTTTGCCCTCATAATTTTCTCTATTTCTCAGATTCCTTGGTTTTCCACTTAACCCCAGAGTAATGCATGTTTATGGTACGGTGGGACAATCAAACCGCATTGTCCCGTCTTTGAACAGGACCTGGAAACAGTCTTGAGCTCTGCAGCTTTCTGCAGAAACAGCCTCGGCTCTGGATTCCCTGCTGACTCTCCGCCTACCTGCTCATCATCTCCTCTTGCCAGCAGGTGAGAGATGTTGAGGTGTAGGGTTGTTCATCTCCACGTCCCACACGCTGCATTAAAACACTCGGGTGCCCACACACACACAGAGAGGGCTGCAGGTGAAACAAGTGGCTGACAGATATTGTGTATTCCTGGAGCCTGTAATGTGCTGCGAGTCCATTTATAGAAAGAGGAGGAAAATGCAGGTGATGCATGGATAAATGCTCTGCTTTGCTTCTTCGCTGTTAGGACTTGACTGCAGAAGTCAAAAAGTCAAAAATATATACAGAAAAACATAAAGGATGTTGTTTTCAGTTCATTTAAAGAGCACAGTGCCGCTCAAGAACACGCTCACATTGTCTGAACCAAAGCTGAATTTTCATCCATTAAAGTGATTATTCTCTTTGCGAGATTGCTGTAATTTATTTTCGCTAGAGTGACACTTGGGAATGAAAATTATTTGGCAGCTCTGGCGAGAGCAAGCCACTCACGGTGCTTTTGAAATTCAGTGCCATAAAGTAGCGCGGAAATGGGCTGAATTAGTCTCTTTGGTAATCAATGCTGAGAGCAGAGTGAAAACATCTTAGAAGGCAGCTGTGCAGGTCGCTGGTCTCACAGTACATGTTGGTTTTGTTGGAGTTTGGCCACTAATTCAGACTTGTTTGTGCTGTAAGAGGAAAAAGTATGGGATGAAAAGTGATTTAAGTATTTGATCACAGCATCCATTATGTGCAGGACTGTGATCTGGCCTGTGTGAAATGTTAATCTCCACTTTCACTGGATTCTTTCGGGATGTTTGTTCATTCTGATGGATTCACAGTAGATCTCATCATCATTTTGTCATTTGTTCTTGTTTTATGTTAGTTTTGTGTCTGTAATCATGTTGTTTGTCTCTGCCAGGAGCTTTTTAATGTCAATGAGTCTTTAAATCCTGGTTAAATAAAGGTTAATACATATTCTGATGCATCAAATTATACAGATTTATTTAAAACAGACGACAAACACGAACAAATGAACTTCCACACAGGGTTGGAGGGCGCGCTGAACACCAGGAGGAGGTTTTGTAAGACAAAGCTCTCAGTCACCATCATCACAACAGCAAATTAGGGAATATCTTGTGTTACACAATAAGAAGCACTAAAGCTGTTGTGGAGGCTTAATAAGAGGCTTTATGCTGGTTTACAGCCTCGCTGGCAGCAGTTGGGCCAACACTTTGATCCAGACTGAAATATCAATGATTGTACGGACCGATCTTGTTTTGTTGGGGGTCTAATTGGAAGATGACAGCACAAGGATTACCGGCTGAGGCGATCTACTGGACCAATTCCAAAACTATTGGTTACCATTAGACATTTAGACCCCAAAAATATGTAAAAAAAGGAATAAAATAAGTTTAAAAAGACACGAGAAATAAATGAATAAACGTTCAAAGTAAATAAATAAAAAATGCACTTGAATGTTTGAAGAACTCTTTTCAATCTATTTATTTCTGTAATCCTTTATTACTTCTATACACAAATGAGTAAATGTATACTGTTAAACATCTGCGTCTATTTTCCCCTTTGTGTTTTCATGCTGAGTCATATGATTTGCCACCTAGTCACCTCGCCAGCCTTCACGTGGCACACAATATTTCCTCCCGTACGGGTGGTTGTGGTGGTGTTGGTGGTGTTGGTGGTGTTACTGGGAGGCGACACCGCACCGAGAAGCCAATCCTCCCTGTAGGAGACAAACAACAGTGCCTGGGAGGATTAAACCGAGCCAGCAGGCTGATCGTCTCCGCTGATACGAGGCTGCCGGTTCGATCAACTGTGTCGAGTCTAACGTGACACCGTGACCAGCTTTCATTCACAGTCTGCGTGATTCTCCAAATCGAAGGTAGTATTTAAGCTGGTGAAGCAGCGAGTCGGCTCACCCATGCAGACAGAGAACGACACACACACACACACACACACACACACACACACACACACACACAGAGTCACATGCAGTCAGCATGGGCAAACATGTTTCCAAGCACATGTCCTCCATGTCTTTTTGTCTCCTCCCTCTCTTCTTCCTTTTTTTGTTTCTACATCTCTCTCTCCAGACAAACAAACAAACAAACAAATAAACAACCTGTTGTGTGGTGCTGACGTTATGGACCTGTGTGCCAGCTGTAGCTCCATGTTACTGCCTCTCGTGAAGCAGGAAGCAGTGTCCACACGGGCACAGCAGACACAGAGGGTAAACAATCTGGACCCAGCAGAGCGCCTCATCAGACCACTGCTCTCTGCTCTCACAGCAAGGTACTGGAGAACCTTTATATGGCTGCGACCATCAGAGAATAAGTGCTCATCTGCAGCTTCACTTGGCTTTGATTGGCTTCTCCGATGCTGCAGGTGTCATCAGCAGACGTGCTACAACCATCACCTGTAGCAGATTTAAGGGGGAGGAGGTTACATAGATGACATCATGTGACTTGGACTTGGAATAGCTTAGACTTAATGAAATCAAAGAGACTCACAACAAAAGGTACTAATTACGTATCTAATTCAAAATATCATTACATTTGGGGAAAAATGCATAATGACTTGTTGGTCTTGAAAGTTCAAACCAAAGATCTGGTTTAAAACCTGGAACTTCTATCCAGCCGCTGGCGACTTGACAAGCTGAGTCGCAGCCATCAAGTCAGTTTGAGTCAAGCTGAGACGGACCAGACCGCAACTCGTCTCGTCTCTTTGGTCCGAGCTGGCATTAAACTTGGACTTGACTTGATGGTCTTGACTTGGGACTTGACTTGGGACTTGTTGGTCTCAGTTTTGGGACTTGACTTGGGACTTGTTGGTCTCAGATTTGGGACTTGACTTGGGGCTTGTTGGTCTTAGATTTGAGACTTGACTTGGGGCTTGTTGGTCTCAGATTTGGGACTTGACTTGGGACTTGTTGGTCTCAGATGTGGGACTTGACTTGGGACTTGTTGGTCTTAGATTTGGGACTTGACTTGGGGCTTGTTGGTCTCAGATTTGGGACTTGACTTGGGACTTGTTGGTCTCAGATTTGGGACTTGACTTGGGGCTTGTTGGTCTCAGATTTGGGACTTGACTTGGGGCTTGTTGGTCTCAGATGTGGGACTTGACTTGGGACTTGTTGGTCTCAGATTTGGGACTTGACTTGGGGCTTGTTGGTCTCAGATGTGGGACTTGACTTGGGACTTGTTGG
>JAVQJD010093266.1:0-14464 GCA_036023655.1 Nannoperca australis | reverse complement strand
TTATACACAGTTAGCTATTTTTAACTACTTAACATAAAGTTAGCTAGTTTATACTGCTTTATACACAGTTAGCTAGTTTATCCTGCTTTATACACAGTTAGCTATTTTTAACTACTTAACATAAAGTTAGCTAGTTTATACTGCTTTATACACAGTTAGCTAGTTTTAACTACTTTATACAGTTAGCTAGTTTATACTACTTTATACACAGTTAGCTAGTTTTAAGTACTTTATAGCTAGTTTTACTTTATACACTGTTATACACTACTTTATATATGCGGGAGCCCTGTAGGACTCTAAATGTATCTATGCTGTTAGCGCTGGAAGTACAGCCTCACAGAGATGCTAGAATGACTGTACAGAGAACCATAACGGTGCTCAGAAGCAAAACTATAAGAGAAATCAAAGTACGCTCTAATTTGAAAAATTGTGGAGAAATCTTGCATCTGCATGTTTTTTATTTTTCCCAGACGAGGAACAGTCGAGTGTCGGGGCGGATGAAGAGGCTTCTGGGGCGGAGATGCAGGACTCCAACTGAGCAAACTCTCCTCCTGCGAAATCCACATTTACTGTGAGTGTGATTAAAAGAAAGAGTCCGGCAGAAGAGCAAGGATAGAGAGATTATGGAGACAGAGGAGGGAGAGTAGAAAAACAGATTCCCAAACCCCAGCTCAGGGGCTTGGAGCCAAAGTCGTGCTGCCACCTTCTTAAATAAATGTACAGGTGGTGTTTTTCTTTTCATGTATTTATCTACGCTGATGAAGGAGCTTGTTCTGACACATTTAAGCTAATGAGAATGATGGACGGGACCAAGTTGCTGACTTCCAGTTGCCTTTTGGCTGTTTTCTTTTCATGAGAAGCTGTCTGCCTTGAAATGGAACAAAACATATTTTAACTCTTGGCAGCAGACATGCTTTTAAGTACAGCGACAATACTTAATGTCCAGTTTAAGCATCTGAGGTTTTCCCCATCATATATATATATATATATATATATATATATTTCCATCTTTGTGATTTTGATATAAATACAGATTTCTCTCTCTGGCTCCAAGCCTTCGCCGTCCAGATGCCCACCATATCACATCTGATGTTTCTAAATGCTGTCTTAAGTATTTAGCTCATGTGTGCCATATTACTACTACTACTAATGGTAGCTACTGTATTTTGTGCACAGTTTTTACATTAACTCTAGATGTAAATTACATCACTGTATGTTACGTGCTGACTGCTGTAGTTTGGTGATCTTGGTCTCACGATTCACTTTGTAATAATAGCTACGATGTTTTAAAGAACAGTGTTTGATTAAGAAAGCCTTCATCACTTTATTCGATGTTATTACGATACATTCTTTAGTATATTATATATAAGTATAAAAGTATGCATTGTCTTCATGAAGTAGGTGTTAAAGGGGATGTAATCTTGTTGTTTTACTTAAAATATTGGAGCAATATGTTCACATGAATTTAAATGCAGTCCATTTTGTTACAGATTAAAGAAGAATAAAAAAGACCAGTATATTTTAGATGTGTGTCGCTTGTCACAGACATGATATTTTTAAAAATACTGGAAGCCTAAATTATTGCACAAGTAATAAACCTTTTAAAACATTCTTAAAACATTCTTTCATTTATTTGTCCCTGTGGTTTGTGACGGTTGGAGGGTGTTGGGGGGTGGAGAGGTGGTTCAGGATGCTAAACATCTTGGACAGCAGCCTCTTCTCCATCACCGCCTCCAGAGAGTCCAGCTCTCCAATCACTGAGCCGCGACCTTTCTAACTCGCTTGTTAGCATCCTGTTGCAGACGTTGAAGCCCCCTGAGCCGGCTCTGGCCCTTCCTGTAGAGGGCCCCTGTGCAGTTTAAACTGTATCGTGTAAAACCACCTCGACATCCTCCCCCTGGATGGATACGAGGATCAGAGGAAGCTTGGTCCTTCGTATGCAGATGGTTCAATCTGCAGCGCCCAACAAAGTCTTCCACCAGGTGTTCCTCCTTTTATCGCAGAAGGAGGCGAGATGTATTTGCTTCCAGTCGCGAATGAAACCCACCGAATATGTTCTGATTGAACTTGATGATGAGCTATTGACTTATTGACTTTGACAGGCAGCAGAGAAGAAAGGATGCAGTGAGTTTTATGAAGGTAAATTACATATAAAACATTGGAAAATAGTGTTTTGTTAAATGCTGAAACGAGTAGTCGATTCATTTTTCATTAAAGGTTGAAGTCATTTATCAAAAAAATGTGACATTCTTTTGTCTTAGCTTCTTAATTATGAGATTTTGCATCAGTTTTATATGATTGTTGACACAAGACAACGATATGAAGACGTCTTCCTGGGTGTTCTTCCACTGTTTTTTAGACTAAATTAATTATAAATCAATCACATTTTTTTATAGATTAATCAAGAGCAAAGATAAAAAATGTTCAGGCATATAAGAGGATGAATTGTCTAATTGCTTTATACTGTTGCCTCACATGTTCACTGCATTTGAGGGCAATAACTTTAAATGTAACCAATTAAAAATAGTTTGAAGGAAACAAGAATTGCAGGTTGTTTTGCAGGTTAGTCTGTTTCCGTGTTTCTCGGCCTTCCTTCTGTCTTGTAAACACACTGCGTACGAACAGCCAACATGCGCCGCGCTCCCACGGTCTCTTCGATAGCTTGTTGAGGCTGATTTACTGTTGGAGGTCAGACCGGCGCGTTGATCCGGACAGCGAGATGGATGGAGGGATCTCCAGTCTTATATCTTGCATGCCTCGTTTGCTCTCTGGATCTAACCTTTGCGATGACAAGCTTGTGAAGAGCACTTCATCGGAGCAAGCGGGGTCACTCCCGGGAAAATGAAGGGCTGTAGGGAGCGAAGCTGGGGGGGGTGCAGTGTCAATTATCTCTCAAATGTCACAAGCTGTTTTTCAGAGGAAGGAAGACTTGCACTCCTCTTAAGGACGGAGCACACAAACACACTATCTCATATTTTACACATAACTCTCACAAAGGTGGAGGCTTTTAACATTTGCTTTCGCAGCGCTGCAATCAGTCAAACACTGTTGCACATTTGTGAAACAGGATTCACTGATGCTGCAATTTTATAGCAGCAGACATCTGAGTTTCTTCTTAATCACAAGTTAATTTAAATGCATCTGTTTGTGTGGAAGTTTCCGTCGGTTCACCAGAAAACTACCGTGCTTCATTTTCACGGCTCGGCTCGGCTCGACTTGGAACTTTTTTTGGTTTTGCTCTGGCAAAAGTTGTGGATAGTACCTGGTACTTTCTTTTAGGTATCACCTCGAGGCGTGCAACACTGCAGGCCACTGATTGGTCAGAGAGAATCGCCATCCTGCACAGACCCGCCATTTTTAAATAGCCAAGCTACCATCAATAGCCACTACAATTTAACTCTACACGTTTTAGTCTTTTCACTTTCCCCCTGTCTTTCTTATTCTCCTTCCTTGTTTTTGTTGATTGCATGAAAATCTCCAAAACTGGTGACACAAAGTTTTCACTCATCAGTTCTGAATTTGGAGTGTTTCACCAGGACGTTAACTGTCTCAGTCTCGATAAATAACCATTATTTTCTCCTCCGGCTGCGCTCCTGTTTCATTGTGTACAATTCATTCATGTTCAACGTAGAACAAAGCCAGCTCGGACCACGCCAGCGGCTACTTGTAAATCTGTGTATTTAAAAGTAGCTTTTAACACAGCCATTAGAGCCGCTGAGTGTTGTGAGGGAGTTGTGTTTTGATGATGTCAAAGTGTGCTGTGCCAGGACTTTCATCTCCCACTCCTGCTTGCTTCAAACGAGTCTTTCAAATGTGTCCGTGATAGGCTGAAGGTAACGCAGCCTGCAGCCCGGCAGTCCTCTCACAGCTCACCACGACTGGAGAACGAGGTTTTTAATAATGTCAAATGTATCATAGACAATACAAGACGCATACTACACGCTGCTCCCTTCTGGCAGCGATTGGCCGAAAAGTGACTGCATCATTTGTGGTATTGCTTGTTTAAAATAAAGTTTAATAAATAGTAAGAGTAAAAGATTTTATTTATAGTGTCAGCATGTCACCATGACACATAAATATTTGCGGACTTAGTTAGTTAATTAGCTTTAAAGGTGCTGGTGGGTGAACTTTGTTGCCTTTGGACAGAACCAGGCTAGTTGTTTCCCCCTGCCTCCAGTCTTTGTGCTAAGCTAAGCTAACTGCAGGCTGCTTGAAGCCAATATGTCAAACTATTTCTTTAAAAACAGATCAAGAGGTTAAACTGTACAGAGTTGATGTTTTTTAAAGACTTGTGATTTGCTGTTTTTGCTTCTTTTTGTCAGTAAAAGCAGCACTTCAGGCTTGAATCTGGTGAAATGTTTCCAAACAGGGCAGAGGTTCGGTCTCATTATACAGAGGTGATGCTGATAATGAGCCATACAACATTTAAGCAGAAAGAACATTTGTTGAAAAGGGGCGAACTGATGAAACACAGCAGGGACTTGATGAAACACTCAATTGTGCACCGGCCAAATGAAAGAGCAGAGAGATGCGGCGTGTTTGATTGGCTGAAGAGCACTTTCTGTACGGACGGCTGCCAGCGAGGAGCTCCGTCTCCTCTGAGGCCTCTCAGCCTTCGAGCCGGACGCCCACGCAGAGTAGAAACACCTCCACGTTGGATTCATCGTGGCCCAAAACGTAAACATTCATCCGCCAGCTTGTAGCTGCTGTTTGGGTGACTTCAAGTGGAGATATTCTTTATGTGCAGATGATGCCTTCAGGCAGTTATGTGTGGAAGCACAATAAAAGTTACTCCCTCGCCGTATGTTTTTTCAAAGTGGTACGTTTCTCTCCTCATAATTATAATAAAGTTTATTTTTTCTTTTACAATTTTGTGTGCCATAGTATTTGTAATTTTTTTTGTCGTTTTTATGTTAAAACTCACTAAATGATGACAAAAATACGTAGATGTACGGCTACAACTGACAATCTTTTTCATTATTGATTAACCTTTTTGAATCTTTTCACATTTAGTCTATAAAATAACCCTCATTTACTGTCAGAAATGACAAAGAAAAGCAGCAAATCCTCACATTTAAGAAGCTGGGAGCAGCAAATGTTTGACTTTTTTCTTGTAAAATAAAAAATAGTTGGCAGATAAAACATATCTACGTGCAATTAATTTTCTTTCGATCAGCTTTCTTTAATCGACTAATCACTGCAGCTCCACTCAGATCAGTTAGTGTTGTTCTTTGGTGGAAATGACTTTCATTTTCTTATTTTGTTAAACTCAAACTAAACTTAAATTGCATGTTTTTACTCTGCTAATCCGAAGTGGAGACAAAAGAAATTAAATTTCTTTAGATCTCCAAATATTATTATTATTTTTTTTATTATTATGTGATAAAAACAATTTAAAAAATGATGAATTTGACAAGATTTTTGACGTGATTTCAGTTTGACGTAGGCAGAGACGTTGCTGATTGGAGGCTGTTTTAATCCCGTGGTCGGGTCGGTTTCTCCACGGAGAGTTCAGGTAACGTGGGATGAAACAGAACTATTGCTGCTATGGTTACCTGCACTCCCATAGTAGTGATTAAGAAACGGAAACTCTGATGATATGCAGCTTTAACACACAGACACCTGCCAGCCAATCGGATTCTCCGCTGCGTTATCATTACATTTAACGAGAGAGCTGATAAAGTTTTACTCACCATCAACTGAAGGTAAAAAACAACAACAAATAATTTAAACTCTCGCTCTCTGTTTCTCCTTTTCCCAATGTAAAGGGGTGGGGTGTGTGTGTGTGTGGGGGGGATAAATCATGAGCTCAACCACACAGAGCAAAGCAGATATGCAGATTATTCATAATTACACAACCAGTTTGTCATTCAGCTGCGGCACACAGTGTTAAGTGAAGAGAGCCTCTTCATTTGTTTGGGAATAATGTTCCACTCCAACATGCGCACAGCGCCGGGTTACTCTAGTAACCTTTTCTATGAATAGTAAATGTCACCGTAATCAATTTTAGATGGGGCGGCTCTGCAGGTGGAGCCTGGAGAGGGTTGGGAGGAGGAAGAGAGGTTCATGTGAGCTGCTGCTGGAGTGAGTGAGCGTGCCTCCGCCTACCTTACATGCTTTTATAAAGGCTTCGTGAGGTAAACAACCTCGAGACTTAAGGCCTTTACACACCGGGGACGTAACGAATAAACAACACGAAATACTCGCCTGCCAATATTTACTCCACTAACACATCCAAAAGTAAACTAATCTATTCACTCTCCTGCATCCACGTCTTTATAACGTTTGTGTCCTTTGTCATATAATACACGGTGATGAGAAACACAATCAACAGGTCCAGAGGGGTGAAAAAACTGCGTAATATTCACTTTTTGTGTGAAAGTGCTCGCGACAAAAACAAGAGTTGGGAAAAAATATTGACGTGCAAATGAATCGCCCAGGTAGCTGCTGTGGGATACACCTCGACTGGTCAGACACCAAAGTGCGATATATCACTTTTATCAATGTTGTGATTTGCTATTAACGGTTTATTGTGAGATTTTTACTTGTGAGAGTTAAAATGAGCTCATTGTAAAATGCAACACACACAATATGAACCCAGAAACATCAGATATAATAGAAAAACACTTTGCTGATAATACCTACATACGTTTACTTAAGTAAGGTTTGGAATGCAGTATCTTCACTTGTGCTTTGTGTATTTTTACTTGAGTAAAGGATTTGAATACTTCCTCCACCCTCGATCACCTGAAGCTGAGGCTCTGGGAGCAGCAACACATCACATTGGCACATTTCACCATTTACACGTCCACCAGTGTGGGAATGTAACACCTTGAAGTCCTCGACTGAGTGTAAACACACACAGTTTAAAGTGCAACGAGTGAGAAAGTGTAGCAAAAAAGAAAAGATCTTAATATGTGAAAGTTGTGGGTGTTTGAATTAGTATAATTTTGTTCAGCGGTCCTGATGTGTGTGAATAAATCAATTAAACATTCAAATCTGCTGTTGGATGTTGTCCTGCTGGCTCAGTGGAGGACATTGGCACGTTCCTGTGATCAGGACTCAGAAATTCAGCTCACGAAATGTTTTCTCCTCTCACTTCTTCTTCCTGTGGCTGCTGCAGACTCTCTCAATAAAGCAGCAATGTCGCAGACGACAGGGAGCGTGCCGTCAAAGAGCAGGACGTGTTATTTCTCTCTCTTTTGGGAGCCCAGAAACACAAAACAAGCTCCTGCAGACTGCTCCTGTCGCTGTTCTGGTCCAGTTCTGAGGCTGAAGATCTCTGTGGTACCGGCTGAGTCATCATCAGGTACGTTTGAGTTAAAACCAGATCCGGGGGGGGTGGGACCAAGTTAAGACCCATTCAAAACAGGTAACAAACCCATGCACATAATTTAAAATAAGGAATTAGTCCTGTGTACTAAAAATATGAACTATTCGACCCTGTTGATTATTTGTTGTTTATTATTGTAACCATGACGTTAGCGGTCCCCGAATCTTAACGAATCTCAACGACAGCCATGATCTTTCCCAAAACCTGACATTTTGTGATGGTTTTGAGAGCGTCAGATCAGAAAAACAGTGACCAGGACCAGTTTGTCCTGACAGTACTGACCTCTGAGCGGACGGAGAACTGAGAACAGGCTACGCTATCGTAGCTAATCAGCTGTGTTGCACCTTTCACTTGTATTTAACCTCTGCTGTCTGATAAAAAATTGTCCCAAAATGTAGGAACAGTGTGCCGACAGTTGTGAGGGAGGAGTTAATGGTGCAAATACACGTTTGAATAAACTTAAACAGATTTTACTGTCCACTTAGCTTAGCCACTGAGCTTAGCCAAGGAGCTAACGTGTTTGCTAACTGAACGCTAGCAAAATTGTTAGATCGGACATCTTTTTCCGTCTTCAATACCTTTTTTATTGAACAAAATGGTGTGAAATGGTGAACAAATTGCCAGGGGGAAGTAAACAGAACAGTCGAGAAGCTTATGTTAGCTTGTTAGTGCTACACCTGCGAGACGTCACTACGTCACCAAGCGTATTGTGTCACTTGGTGGTGTGTCTAAAGGTCACTGACCTCTAGTTTGGCAGCACTGACGTGTGTTGATGTGGAAAAGCACAGAAAGGGCGACTACGTTAAGACTGAAGTGAAAACATAGGCGCACTGCTGCATGTTGCCAGCTTACCACCATGAAACTAGAGGCCGTTGTATAAGTGCAGATGTCCTGACACTGTAGATACACTTTCCAGTGTTGAATGTCAAAATCTGAGTCTGCAGCTACATTCGTCTGCAGGGTAAAGTAGATAAACTCCTCACATTTCTGCAGATTTTACCGGTAAAAACCTGCTTCAGTCATCAAGATGCAGGCGAAGGGGGAGGAGACCTTTACGAAGCTATTCTCTTGATGCAACGTGTCATTTAGCTGTAAAGTTGAATGTAAATACCACCTTATTGAAATTGAACTGGTTGTCATTTTGCTCGCTGACCGGCTCAAAGCCTCGGAGATCCGGCAGGTCACGCAGAGCCTCGGGGCCTCTCGGGCTGAATCTTTGGCTCGTCCACATGAGACGGAGCTGATGATGCTACATGCATTATTTAAAGTCCATCCAACTCGCAGTGTCATAGCATTTTAATCTGCAACGTCTCGTAACCCCCACCGTAGGGCTTATGTTACCTTCCCTCCAGGTGGTACTGGCAGGCAGAGTTGCAGAGATATTTCTTTTAAAAGATTACTCTGATGTTGTTTTATCTTTTTATTTTTATCATTAAATTCCCTGAAGAGAGCAAAGCCAGAAATGAAATCATGCTACTAATAAGTCTGGGTAGCTAAAACTTATTATAGCTTCATAAACGTATTAACAACACAAAATGTTTAAAGAAGATTAAGTTTGTGTAAAACTGATTATTTTACAGATCTACATTTTCCTAAACTTACTGGATAAAAACAGAGATGTAGAGATTCAAAGTGTCTTCCTGTGTCTGGATACATCAGACAGACGCTACTTTTTAAAACATTCATTTTCAACCTTTTGTTTGCCCACTTCTGATTGTTAAAAAATGTCTGAGGACCACTTTCCTAATCAAATAAGAAGAGAAAACAACAACATGAAGTTTCTCTGGAGCCTCGATGGTTTCAGCTCCTCGTTTGACAGATTTCATCACATTCAGCTTTGCACTGCCACCATTTTGAATCCACATTTGATGTATTCAGTCTCATATTTCCTCGCCACACACGCCTTTAACTGGTGCAGCGTCGTCTCCCGCCTCACTTGTATCGTTGGCTAACAGCAGCAACACATGTTCGTCTCTACCTGCTGAGTCGTGATTGGCTGCTGATGTTCAAACAAAATGCATTTTAATTTGACGGTTCTTAATTTATGTGAATCCTTGAGCACACTTAGATATAAAAACAACTAGCTTTGAACGTTACTGTACATTACTGTAACCATTTGGCATTAGCGCTGTCTCTCCACTGGTTGAGCCTCCCACTTAAGCTATCGAGCTATCAGTTAGCATCATTTAGCTATTTACCATTTCGTGTATTCATGTTTCTTATAATGCCTCCAATCTCAATGTGAAAGCTTTGGTTATTAACACAGTTGTTTGTAGTTTTACAACCTGCTACGTAAAAGCTGCTTTTGGTAACAAAGGCAACCTGGTGTTTCCAGAGGAGGATAGTCAGTGCGTTCCTGAGGGAAGCTGATGATATAGAGTACAGCTGTGTGACCTACTGTATCCAATCCTTCACCATTTATCTCGTGTCCTCCAGGGGAAACAGAATTTCTCTCTTTCTGTGTTGAAGATGAATGTTTGTGCAAAATAATGAGCCTGGAAAGAAGCAGTTTGTCTTCATTCCTGATGGATCGATGCTGACATTGCGATATTCTGCTTCTCTTGACATACTGACAAAAGCATGTCCCTTCAACAACATGTATGGGACCCCCAAAACATCCACGAACAGCACGATTACCTGTTTTTTAGCTGTTGCAGGGTGCTTTTACCTGATGAGACCTGCAGATGAGTCCAGCACATAATATTCCTGAAATGGCTGCAGGTGGAAATAAAATACACATCGCCTTCTCGTGCCTTTGAATGGCTTGTAGGGATTTTATCAGCAGAGGAACTCTTCAAGCAGTTCAGGATGACAGATATTAATCCAGACCTGTACGGACTCCACTTCCCCTCAACAAGTACATAATGAGCTGAGCAGAGGCAAAGCTCAGCTCCAGAAACGTGACTACAGTCATAAAGGATGTCTTTAATTGTGTTTTATGAGGTAAATCTCACTTATTACCAGATTATTATAAGAGCTAAGCAAAGACTACATTTCCGCAGACTGAAATACTCTTAAATTATGCCAATTAAGATACAATAGCAGATACCTCAGTGCCTCAGGACTTCCTGCCAGGCAGACACTCCAGAGGGCAAACGTCTCCCCTGGACACCGAAATCAGGCATCAGGTGTACGTGCCATCACTTTCCACTGCATTCAGGCGCTTATTTCTCAAGGTGTGCAATACAACAGCTGGAGGAAAAGCATGTGAGGTAAAAAATCTGGTTATAACTGGATCATAATAATAATAATAATACATCAGGATGTGGATGGATGGGATATTAATCAGGCTCTGCTCCACAAACAGAAGATACTCTCCTGCTTATTTAAATTCGAGTCATTAGCATGATGTCTTACATCAGAGGGAGAACAGATAGATCATGTGGAACGTGGTGGTTTACATTTCCTCCCTTGGCGGCGTCCATATGCTGGCAGAGTCGTCCAGGTGTGTTATCGAGCTCGCAGCATCACCTGAGGCCGCTCACACAGCAGGTGGAGTGTGACTTCCACCCTGCAGTCGCTCCACTGTTCTGTTATTTACATTTGACTCAAAATGATTTTAACTTGTGTTCATCCTGGGGAGATGTCCCAGGTTTTCACAAATTCAATTACACTGTCATACCTGGAAGCTGCCCAGTACATCTGCAGACACCCCCACCCTGGGTTGACTAACTCAGCGGAAGAAAGTAAAAGCATTATTCTATGTCTCTGGGTTTTCCACCCTCCGTCATCTCCCACAGTCCAGCCCCTCTTTCCTTTTAGCCTGCAGCCACATTTTCCTGTTTGAACTCTCCATTTTGATTTTATTGAATATTTCAGGTCTTGTGCAGCTAATTCATCCATGTATCTTTGACTGGAGCTCCTGTGCTCTGACATCAAAGCCAGGTTTTTAAAAAGCAGTGCTCATAAATTCCACAAGGGAGGATTTCATCAGATCCTGTGCAGCAAAAAAATAAACCATGCTAACTCTTTTGAGCTCCTCCTGGATTTGACTTCAGTGTCAGAAAATCAAGCTTTGTCTGCAAACTTGAAAATGACAAAGGATCATCTTGACACAAAAACGGAGGTGATTTAAATCTTTCATTTTCTGTCTCTGTATTTCTTCATTCGGTGTTGCCACTGAACAAAGCAGCTCTCTCAGGCCCTCAGCGGCTCGTTCTGTACGCTACGAGCAATCACGGTGCCATATTCACCTCAACAACATGACACAGGAGGAGTCTGGTGTGTGTAAGACAGGCAGACAGACAGACAGGCAGACAGGCAGACAGGTGATTATGGATGAACCTTTTTATAAATTACAAATTCTAGATTTCTTGGGCATTATCTCCCCAAACTTCAGCCTGACATGTTGAAAGCTCCGGGCTGGCCACTAGAATTAAAAACAAAAGGTCTGTGGGGGTCAGTGGTTTTCTGCACAGCAAGAGTTTGTAATTATTGGCTTATTTATTTATATTTTAAGCAAATAAAGTGTGCGTTAAAGTGAGCCGCGACGTATATTTGATGTTTGCATCACAATCTCAGAAATCTCTCATTGTTTAAAAACCAGAAGGTCATTTAATAACTCTTTAATTAAGGGTTAAAGAGTTCTCTTCTGAAGGTATCTCCAGAATCACAAAAAGACAGATATATTGATTTTAGACAACAGATTGGCAACATGATAATAATAATGATAAACTGTTTATATACAGCACATTATACCAACGTTAATCAAGACGAACACATTTAAGATCTTCAGTTAAATAAATCTAACGCTACAGAAAGTGAAACTGAATAAAATATACAACAATAAAATGGGATTAAAAATCGGGAAATATACAATATAACAACAGGACAACCTGTGCATGTAAATCAATCAACCAATCAATCAATCATGCCAATCATGCTCCTTGAAGAAGTTGTTTTCCTTGTTTGGTTGGAAAGAACATGACCTGACCTCGACCTCCAGACCGGATCCGTCTGCATCAGTGTCGGACCTCGCTGGTCCCTGCAGCCAGAGACCCTCACCCTCACCCTGAAACCAGAACAGAGGAGGCTGATTAGAGCTTAACAATGTTCAACAGTCACATATGGGTGTGATGCTTGGCTGTCCACATACTTTTGGCCATGAAGTATACATAGATAGACAGATGTTGTTGTCAGCAGCATAATAAGAAACTTTAAAATGTAATAAGAAGCAATAAATAAACCATCAAGAGGGAGAGTGTGTGTATCTGTATTGGATGTGTGTGTGAGTGTGTGTGTGTGTAGGTGTTGATAAAGCTTTCTCTGCACAATAGAGGAAGGAGTGTGTGTGTGTGTGTGTGTGTGTGTGTGTGTGTGTCAGAGAGAGAGAGTGACTCTGACAGCCCGTCTCACAGCTGGGATACCCGGTCCTCAGGAGTGTGGCGATCAAGCCATGGGGGCGAGTTATTTCGGGAACCACTGAGGAGGAGACGCTTATTTTCTCCCCACAACTCAACCCCCCCCCCACACACACACACACCACCACCACACCCCAGCCTCCCGCCGTCTGACAGCTTCCTCTGTTAATTTGCACAACCTCAATTAGCCTTCAGCGGGGAGAATAAAGGAAGTGGTCAGACTAAAATCCCCTAAAAGGGTCTATTCACCATAGACAAGGGGGTGGGGGGCTGAGGGGATAAAAATACATCTGAGACTGAACGTTTGATGTTTGCACCACGCAGCAGCGAGGCGGTTCAACCTCTAAACAGGGAGCAGGTCTTTGAAAGCAGCCCTGTGATGTCAAACGCCACTTCCATTGAATAAATGAAACCTAGGACAGCATTTATATACATTTATATATATATTTATGTATAAGATCGAGGACCTGAATGGAGACAACACAACTTAACAGGTGGAAAAGCCAGAGTCCCTGGTTGATTGGATTTTCATTATCACAGCTGTGACATATAGATTGTGCAAATTGGGGTGAATCTCAGCACGAACATGGTGTCAAATTTCTCGTATGTCTGAGATGTTATGCATCTAAGCTTAGACGTCTCTTCGGGTGTCAGGGGTCACGTTCCTGATAGTGAAAGGTGTGTAAATATGCCACTTGGTGTTATTTTTTGTCTGTAAAATGTGGCTGTCAGTCCCTTAAATGTAGCAAAACCAACAATGTGGAAGACCGCCTCTCAACACTGTCTGTGGTCCCAAGCCGACTGGTTCCTACTCAGGATGAAAATCTTTAAAAACAGATCACAAATATGTAGTTTTTATAAAGGATTGTTCATTTGTTAAACCATCTGGGTGCTATAGGTGCTACCGAACATCACTCAAACAGGAGTGAGTAGTCAATTTGTTGGGGACTATTTCCTGTGGCGGATTAATACACATTTGGTGCTCTATTGAGTCTTACCATCAGAAGAAGAAAGAAAGAAGAAAATAAACAGAGAAATAGAAACAAACAAGTCATATTTAGTCACAGATTATCTTCATTTTTTTGCCTCCAACAATCCCTCTGCCTCACATGCGATAAACACACACACACACACACACACACACACGACATTATAAAACACACGAGTGACTGACAACTTGCTAATGTGTTACATAATGCGTTTTTTTTGCTGCCTCAAGCTTCCATATGAATTTGATTTTACTTCCTGCTGCAACACGTGCCGGAGAAATATCTCCTGTTAAGGTAAATTTATTCTCTGAAAGAGGCAGAGTGGAGGATGCTGTGTGTGTGTGTGTGTGTGTGTGTGTATGTGTGTGTGTGTGTGTGTTGAGGCAGGATGTAGTGGCAGAGATGAAGATGGAGAAGATAGAGGTTGATGTTTGTATGACCGGAGAATTAGTGGCCATCTGTGACCTTGCTCTGTGGAGAAAGCCCACAGCTCGGGATTCTGTGGGGGTTATTGTGTGTGTGTGTGTGTGTGTGTGTGTGTGTGTGTGTGTATGTGTGTGTGGTGGGGGTTTGCCTTCAACACATTGCAGCAAAGCTCTTTTGACAACATGGCAGCAGCACAGGATCTTTCCCTCCATTTGCCTTTGCTCTGTGTCTGTTCCCTTTCTGCTCGGTACAAACACAAGATTTTCATTTGAACCAACAAGGTTTGGGCAACGCCCCCCCCCCCCCAAAAAAAACAACAAAATAAAACCAAGGTTAGGGCAAAAAAACAACAAAAA
>JAVQJD010093261.1:0-13803 GCA_036023655.1 Nannoperca australis | reverse complement strand
CCTGCATTCTGAGAGCGCAGTGCTCTAGTAGGGTGATAAGGTACTATGAGCTCTTTGAGATATGATGGTGCCTGACCATTGAGCGCTTTGAATGTGAGGAGAAGGATCTTAAATTCTCTTCTGCATTTTACAGGGAGCCAGTGTAGAGAAGCTAATACTGGAGAAATATGACCCCCCTTCCTGGTTCTTGTCAGTAAAATTATATTCCATCAGCAGAGCATGATGGAATATAATTTGCATAAAGTTTGCGTGAATGCGGTTGTAAAAACAGCTGGACTAATATGGAAGCCCTATCTCACACCTCTCTGCAACATACTCTCCTGGCAACTGGCTTTGTCAGGGTGGTGCCAAGTTCTTTACATACCAACTGCCCCTCCACTATAAGAGGAATTCAACTAGAAGGCTGCACTATACAGCCTACAAGATGAAAGGAGTAGCCTACCATAGTATCTGCTGAGTATTACATTATTAACCATAATGACTGTGTAACAGATCCCAAGCTATGGTTCCAAGGATTTGAATGTGTGAAATGTTATTTGCCAGAAATGTGCATTTGTCCTTTTTAATTAGCTTAAGAACAGTTACTCACATGGTGGTCATACAATATATCTTTTATAAAAATGTATAAAAGTTGTGCTATATAAGCCAAACATTTGTTATTTGCCAGTTTTACTGACCTCGATTGTAGAAAGCCCCCTCCCTGCCAGCCAAATGTAAAATGGCGACAATAGGAAATAAGAGAGGGAGAGTATTATCGACCCAGATATTAATTATCGAGCTATTTCTAAGTACAAACTAAACAGCTTTCCCTGTCATTATCTGATTACCAGCAGTCATGATGATGCTCGAGCTCTGGACAGTATATAAGTAAGCACTGCAGCTCACATAATGTTGCTGTGAGAAAGATGGAAGCAAAATGGGACAGCTGTACGGCCCAGAATACTTCACAGATATTCCCAGGACAAATTAAACACCCCTCTATGCTGCTTCATTTTAATTGGATTGTATTACAATCATTACTTGTCATATTAATATTGTTCTCTCTGTTATAACAGGCAGAGGCTGCATGGTTCTTTAGAAATGTTGGACGCTGAGCAACCTAACTTATTTTCCTTTTCTTCGCCTATCTAGGCCTAGTTACAAATGACAACAAAATGGCTGTTTACTGTGTATTTATTATTGTTGTTGGTTTTTTCAAGATTTAATTATTTGGCTGAAAAGCTGCAACAAGAAATATACTAGGGCTGCAATTGTTTTTGCTAATCTGCAGATTATATATTGATTCATCGTTTGGCCAAATCCCAAAAGTATTAAATTCTTTCCCATTTAAGACCAAGAAAAGTGGCAATGGTTCACATTTGAGAACCTGGAACAATCCCAATTTTGTTTGTGTTGTGCATCACTTAGCTTTGCAAAGTACACCTATCACAAAGTTTAGTACAGTCCATTACTAATGTAATAATGGTGTTAGAAGGCCATTCAAGGAGGGTGGGTGGGGTTGGTTTGTGAATGGTCACCTCTGCAGTCATTTGTAATCAACCTCTTTGTTTTGCTATAGTCCTGTGCTACAGGGAATTTAAACCTCCACATTTCTCTTTTCCAAATTCCCTCTCAACACGTACAGCCTACAAATCTTTTCTCATTGTAACTGAAGGGTGACCCTGACCCAGATAGAAACTAGGCCTCACTGTTTCCAGGGCTGGTTTGTTGGTGGGCCTGTAGATACAGTCCAGCCTTGTAATTCAGTAACATTCTGCTGCTGGCATCAACTACTTTCTAGACATTTTAAATCTGTGTGGAAGTACTCATGTGGTTTCCATCAGTGATTCTTGATTGCAGAGTGCTGAAACATGATCATGCACTTCAAACATAATGCTTCTTGTGAAAGCACCATCATTTTCTGACCCTTCACTGCTGATTGCTTCTTACTGACTGTGCGATCAATGTTATGCCCGCACAGATACACAACATGTCGACCTTTACTAAACCCCAACTTAAGGTAACATCCATGTTTGTCTCACTGTGTGCTGCTTCTGTGTGTGCCTGTGTGTCTTTTGGTTTGTATAGAAAAGAAGATTCGAGAGTGTAGGGCTTGTGGTGATTTGCTTTGCTGAGTAAAGGGACGAGAGAGGGTAGGAGTTACAGAGCTGCTGGGAGGGAGGGGGTTAGAACGTACAGTGCGGAGAGACGCATGGGCTGGGCTAAATCTTGGCTTGCTCTTTTAAACCGCGTAGTCACTGCAGGTGCAATGCGTCTGCCTATGCTGCGGAGTAGATGAGACTTTCCTTCTTCCATCACTATCAGACTGTTAAGGAGTGCACTACAGACGTCCATGCTGCTGCAGACTGTGGTTCCGCCACAAATGTAGTCTTCTGATCAGCCAAGACACAAGAAAACCTGAGGGGGCCGACTAGAAAAATCAGATGTGTGTATTGTTTTGGTTTTACACTATTTTTCTTACTTTTCATCCTGTCAAACTTATCAGCTCAGAACTGCCATTGTGAAAATGTAATGTTTGATTTCATTTGAATGTCATGAGGTTTTGGTAAGTGAATTGGTGATCTGAACTGTGCATGTGCTTCTGTGTTTCTTCAGCCTTGATTTCTACTGAGACAGTGAATAACTCTCGTCTCAACCCATCAGTGTGGAATAATAGACATTAGTTCATTTTAACTGAATGTCTTTTGTTGTTGTGATGTTCTTTGCATGAAATTGAAGATTCTTCTTAAAACAGAGGAAGGTGTCTGTGAACCAAATTCATGCATTTCAAAGTCACAGTGTTGAGATAAGTTTGCAGGCAAGATATCAGCCTAATAGGTGTTGTGTAAGGCTAGTTTAACTGAGCTTTCATAGAACCTTTTTACTGTAGATTTTCTCTAAAATACAATTTCAGATATGGATTTTATATTTGTTAACACTTGCAGTTGGGTTGCTAAAGGCTAAATCATTGCCAACTAACTGCAGTTACCCAGATTATCTATTGGCAGTTACTGTGAACTCATACATCCAGCCATGATGACAAATTAAATGTCTTCAGATTGGTCTGCTTGGATAAACTCATTCATTGGTAAAGTCTGGCTGGCTGGCCTAGCTGTAAAGCAAAAGGAATGACTGCCAGCAGCCGCTTGTAGATATTTCAGTTTGTAGAAAAAGGAAAGGATGTGTTGTTGCTGTTGCATCGTCTTCATCCTAGTCTCACAAGACTCTCCCATTTCCTGCAAATTCCTTTAGCTTCCATCCTCCCAGTATGGCGTCAGTATTCATAACAGATGCTTTACCATAGTAACTGGGAGTAGCTAAGTGAATGACTTCATTTGAATCAAGGATTTATATTATATTCCAGTTGCTCGAGTTCCTTGAGTGATTGTTTCAACCAAGTGAGCTCAGGAAATGCTAATGTCCCCCCATACAGAACATATAGTGTTTGTTGTTGATGAATGTTCTGAGATGGTTTTTCTACATGATTACCAAACAGAGAAAGGTGCTACTAGTGACAGTAACTGCTGTTTCTGTGCCTGTAAAAGTGGATAATTGGACTTTGGAAGGGTGATGAGAGTCAGTCACATGCAGATGGCATAGTTCCCACCCAGCATTCCATTTTCATTATGCCTGAAGGGAATGGAAATGAGGGAGTAAGTGTGTGTGACTACAGCCATCATCGGAATAGAAGCACTGCTGGCTGATATCAGTGTGTGGGTGTTTGCTGGAGAGAGTAGACTCCCCCTCCCCCCCAGAGGCAGCAGAGAAGGAAACTGTTATCTACAAATACAAGATGGGAGGATGTGCTATCAGCAGTTGGAAGGCTGTATTTAGGAGCGTTAGTGAGCCTTTGCAGCCTGGCTCTGACACTCATTGTGTCTTATTTTTCTGATATATTTAGGTAAAATCACTACATTCTGTTCTGATTACTATCACGCTTTATATTGAACCAAATATGTATTTGCCCTCAGCTCATTAGGCAACTAGTCATCCTTACATTGAGTTGATAGGATGTCACATGGTTGTAAGAATTGACTGTGACGTTGCAATTTTGACGCCGTTCACGCAAGAGAGCACTGAATGTCTCAAAGTGTGTGATGTGAGAGTAATTTGACATTTACTTATGTTTATAATAATACCTTTATTTTAATATATTAAACCTTTCAAAACACAGTTATAAAGTGCTTTACATTTAAAAACTATACTTTTTTAGTTAAGGCTCCCAGAAGCACTAGAGGAGAGATTGTTAGTCAGGACATAAAACTCAGTGGTACTGTGCTTTGAAGGGACATACAGTTGTGTTTCATCCACATAGCAATAAAAATCCATACTGTGTTTACATTCATTGTGTCTATCATGTATACAATTAATAATAGACCCCTGGGGACCCCACAAAAGAAAAGAGGAGGAGAGGAGGAGGTAGCTCCAAGCATAACAGAGAAGGACCTGTTGGACCAATGGGAAATGAACCAATCCAGAGATACATCACTGATTTCAACGTAGCTGATTAAGACATTGGTGTCCACTGAGTCAAAGACTGGGCTGAGGTCAATAAAATGGAATTAAAAGTTGAGTGGATAGTATGTTTTATCTCGGATAAAAATGGCAGCTCTGAGATTGATCTAAAACAACAGAGAGCTAAGAGGGGGTAAACTGGAACTAAATATTCAGACTACTCGTCTGAAATACACTTTTTATAAACCAATGTTTATCAATTAGTGTGTGATGGTTCTGGTTTGAACAGACCTTATTGGCAGTGTCAACCAGCACCATAATGTGCCGTTATACAATTTTAGACTATGCAGATTAACAAAAATATATTTTAACAAAAATAATTAATAGATTTCAGACAAAAAAGGCAAATGATTTGCTGAAGACTTCAACCCCATTTCTGGTGTTCTGTAAAGTTGTTAATCGGGTTTACAGAAAATAATGGTCCTTGGGTCATCAGTTTGGGTTGGCACCCATTTATTAATAGTTGATATTTGTGGCATCTTGCTGATTACGTGCTTGTTATTGAGAGTTTTGGCTTCTGCCATTTGCGACGGATTTTGTCCTTTAGAGAGAGGGATTACTCCTGATCCAAATCATTCAAGTATATGTAACCTTGTGATGTTAAAGTTAGCGGCGGTGTCGGGTTACATGTGTCTGTCCGCTTTTGCAGAATGAGGCTGAGGTCAGTTAAATCCCTGCGACGATTTAAGTTGTCTGTTAACTGGGGCAACTTAGGAGGCGGGGGAGGGGTGCTGGCTTTTTCAGGCATTGGGTTGATGCCACTATTCAGCTTACAGTATATTCGTTGATACTATATTGTTGTGTATTTGTGTATGCGTGAGCAAGCTCACTGGGATGCTGGCTTGTCTGGAAAGCTAATGGCTACTGCTCTGTCCGCTCTGGTTAAAAAGCCCACGGCAACTGCAATGCTGACTCCACTAATCCCCCCCATTGAGTGTTGACATGGACCAGGAGACTCTCTCACAGCTATCAGTGGTTTTTTCCCTCACTGTTTGCAACATCAACAAAAACCCACGTTCATCTACATTTAGGCCTGATGGACTCCACAACCCCCCTTCACCCTTCACTTAGTTTGGATGTCAGCTATTGTGCTAGGGGTTTGGTTGACCGTGGTTAGACAGATCAATATATCCTCTTTGTGTGTGTCTGTTGATGGGCGGAGGCTGGCACAAAAAGCAGCCACCAGATGACCACAGAGTGAAACTTGCAGTCTGGTAAAATCACCAACAGCCACACCGTGATTAGTTTAATTGCTAGTTTTGTTTAGAATTTCTGTGCAGCCCATGTTCTATTGATTGCCCGGCTCCTAGAAATGAAGCTGGTGTGCCCATTCAAGGTCATGCTTTGTCATGTTTCAACAAGGTTGCTAGTTAGACATTAGCCACAGTTTGAGGCTATACTGCCCAGGGGGCCAGAGGCACACAGGAGAGAGAAGCTGACCGCAGCGATCTCATTGTGTAGTGAAGCCTGGTTACTGTTCGCATGCATGTGGAATTTCCGCCCCCACCCCTGTTTGGCATTTTACTATTTCAGCTGCTGGCCCCTTGGTTGCTCAGCTTGAGACAGGATGGGGGCTTTTTGTTTAGGCCAGCGGTCTTGTTCTTTATATCCTGCCTCATAGTTCCAAGCAAAGATTCTGTGAAAAGGAAAGTTGTAGAAGTTAAGGATTGCAGAGGCACCTAGCTGTGAGATTATCTGCAACTGGGTAGCGTGTATGAATGGTATGGTATCTTTTTGGGCTAACCTCTGCACACGCTGCTAAAAGTTTCCGGGGGGAACTCGCACTGAACTTACATGTATCAATCTATGCATCTTACTGTAATAGACTAAATGGCTTGTCTGAACTGTCCCTTTATTCAGTCAGTGTTATCCATATAATGTCAACATTTGGGTGGCCTGAGCAGGTAAACTGTCACCAAGATAGATTCATGCTTTATACTTATTAGAGCAGCTTTTAATACATTTCTTTATGAATTATAACACTTTAATGCTACATGTTCAGAACTTACTTATGCATCTGATCTATGGTGTGCTTTCAGAAAATGGACACCACAGGGGTCAAGGTGCTGGAGACAGCTGAAGACATCCAGGAGCGCCGGCAGCAGGTGCTGGACCGCTACCGGCGTTTCAAGGAGCTGTCAATTATGCGGCGGCAGAAGCTGGAGGACTCTTATCGCTTTCAGTTCTTCCGACGTGATGCAGATGAGTTGGAGAAGTGGATCCAGGAGAAGCTGCAGATCGCCTCTGATGAGAACTACAAGGACCCCTCCAACCTGCAGGTTTGTCAGCCTGGGTTTAATGTTTCTCTGTGTAAACTATTTGAACCCTATTAGGCTGTTAACTTGCCATTGGTACTGTACTGTATATGTTTATTTCTTTAATGACTCATGTCTAATACACAGGGTAAGCTGCAGAAACATCAGGCCTTTGAAGCTGAAGTTCAGGCCAACGCCGGGGCCATTATCAAACTGGATGAGACTGGAAACATTATGATCAGCGAGGGCCACTTCTCCTCTGAGACCATTCGAGTAAGGCTCACACTGATGAAGATGTGGTCACTCTAATATGCATATGCTCATTTCCTGATTTCCACTGTTGACCTGCTCCACCTGATTCAGTCCTACACGCCTTACCGGACACAACAGAGACCCATAGTTACAAGTGTCAATATAGCTGAGTATATACAAGTAGGTGTTGAGCTGCTGTGGATGATGTGACTCTTGAGTGCTGTGAAAATTCCCCCAGCTCTTTGCAACAAGCTATCCCTTCTGGGTATTTATTGATAGGGAATGGACTGACACTTTATTGCATGCACTGTGTTTTATATGTGTCAGGTCACATATATCAGTGCTTTTTTATCATTTATTTTAGTTGCAGGTATTTTTAAACATATCGTTAGTATAATAAATACATTTTTTTGTTCTTTTCTGTTTTTAGATATTGCCTCTGAGGAAATTTCAGATTAAATATACAGGAAAGGCTAGAATGATATTGTATCTACGTTGCAGTGGAGATGTTTGCCCACTAGTCTTTAACTTTTTTTGACTTACTTACTTTCATATTTCCTTTGACCATCCTCTCCTCTTTGAACTAACCTTCCCTCCTGTGCACCAGACTCGTCTTGAGGAGCTGCATCACCTATGGGACCTCCTGCTGCAGAAGACCAAGGAGAAGGGCATGCGTCTCCTGCAGGCCCAGAAACTTGTCCAGTACCTGCGCGAGTGTGAAGATGCCCTGGACTGGATCAGTGACAAGGTCAGATTTGCATTGGTAACGTGTTACAAAAGAAAAATGGTTTTGTTAAAAATGTTTGTGTGTTTAGGGACATTTCTTCTAGCTGTTTGGCAGAATGAAGGAAATTGTGTTTCTGTATTCGCTCTTCAGCTGCTCGAAAAGCTGTGCTCATTTAAAGGAAATGGAGTTGAAAGCTCCAAGCTTGCCCAAGGCTAATTCATTTAAATGAGGAATGAAACCAGGCTACTTTTGGGGAATAGAGGAAAACCTTGCTTCACTAGTAGCTGGTAAAGAAGACTAGTTGGTAGTAGAAACAATAAAATAGTGTCTGCTGCTAAAATCTCCACAGTGTGCCACCTCATGATAGACCTTATTCAAACCTTTTAAATTAAATGTAATGATTGTATGTTTGTAAGTAAGTTTTTACCTTTTAAAGCACTTTGATATTGGCCTGAATGTTGTTCATCCACTTCCACCTGTAGGAGGCAATTGCCAGCTCCGAGGAGCTAGGCCAGGACCTGGAGCACGTGGAGCTCCTGCAGAAGAAGTTTGAGGAGTTCCAGACAGACCTGGCTGCCCACGAGGAACGTGTGAATGAGGTGAACCAGCTGGCAGCCAAGCTGACCCAGGAGGCCCACCCCGAGGTCGAGCTCATAGTTCGCAAGCAGGACGAGGTCAACACAGCCTGGCAGCGCCTGAAGGGCCTGGCCCAGCAGAGGCAGGGCAAGCTGTTTGGTGCTGCTGAGGTGCAGCGCTTCAACAGGTAACTTCAGAGCAACTTGTATGTGTTGACTGTATAAAAAGTAATTAATTATGTTTCTGTTGAAATATGGACCCTTACTATTTTTGATGATTTTAAAAGGCTCTAATAAGAAATAGTATTTGGGCACAGTGTATATACAAACATGTGTTTGATTCCAACAATAGGGATGTGGATGAAACTATCAGTTGGATCAAGGAAAAGGAGCAGCTGATGGCCTCTGATGACTTTGGTCGTGATCTGGCCAGTGTGCAGGCTCTCCTGCGTAAACACGAGGGTCTGGAAAGAGACCTGGCTGCTCTGGAAGATAAGGCAAGAAGATGCTTTCAGAATATCCACATGCATTCAGAACAGCCGTGAAGTTCAAAACGTAGAATAAAAATTTCTTAACATCTCCCATTTTTCTTCTCTTCAGGTCAACACACTGGGTGGTGATGCAGAGCGCCTGCAGCAGACACATCCCCAAAATGCCTCCCAGATTCATCTGAAGAAGGACGAACTCGTCACCAACTGGGAACAGATTCGCACTCTGGCCGCTGAGCGCCGCGCCCGCCTCAATGACTCCTATCGGTAAAATACCTGACACAGCTCGGTGATATCTGTCAATACACTGTTGAGCTGAGCCACATTGCTGTTCAAATAGACAGCTTATTTGAAAACAAAGGCAGATTAGCTCAGTGCCAGTGTACAGTTTAAGGCTGCACCAGAATGCTGCTCTGTTAAACATTTCTCCACAGTGTCCACAGAAGTCTGCTCACTCCTGCCTTCTTGTAAAAACCTTTTAGGCTACAACGGTTCACTGCCGACTTCAGGGATCTGACCAGCTGGGTGACAGAGATGAAAGCCCTGATCAATGCTGACGAACTGGCCAATGACGTGGCTGGAGCTGAGGCTCTGCTAGACCGCCACCAGGAGCACAAGGTAAAATCTCAAATAACACACCAGGTCAAAGCGTTTTTGTAATTTACAAAACATACAGAATATAATCCAACATTTATTTCATCTATAAAAGGAGTGTTTTTCTTTTGTATTTCCCAGGGAGAGATTGATGCCCATGAGGACAGCTTCAGAGCCACAGATGAAGCCGGCCAGGCCTTGCTCAGTACAGGACACTACGCCTCTGAAGAGGTCAAGGAAAAGGTAGGACTAGGACAGCATCCAGATTGTGCTTTCTTTTCTTTTGTGTGATATTATCTTACTCTCTATCTAATAGGGCTGCAACTAAGGATTATTTTCATTATCGATTAATCTGCTGTATTTATTATATATTTTCCCCCACAATAAATAATGAATTAATCATTCAGTCTATAAAATGTCTGAAAATTTGAAAATTGCTCATCGCAGCGTGACGTCTTTAAACTGCTTCTTTTGTCCGACCAACACTGTTAAACCCAAAGATTCTTCATTTACATCATACATGACAAGCAGCAAATCCTCACATTTAAGAAGCTGGAAGCAGCAGATGTTTGACATTTTTACTTGAAAAATGACAAACTATTATTTGATTATCAAAATCGAATAATTATTACAGCTCTACAATCTATACCAGCATACCACCACGTAGCATGTTTTGCCACATTATTAATGGTGCGTTGTGCTGTGTGTAGCTGGGCATTCTTGCTCAAGAGAAGGAGTCTCTGCTGGAGCTGTGGGAGGTTCGCAGGCAGCAGTATGAACAGTGCATGGACCTGCAGCTCTTCTACAGGGATACTGAGCAAGTTGACAACTGGATGAGCAAGCAAGAGGTAACCCAACACACCACCTGTAACCAGTACCTTTCTCCAGGAAAGAATGACCCATGTGCGTATTGTCTAGATGGGATGTTTTTAATGTTGTATGTTCACTGTATAGGCTTTCCTCTTGAATGAAGACCTTGGTGACTCCCTGGACAGTGTAGAGGCACTGCTGAAGAAACATGAGGACTTTGAGAAGTCACTCAGTGCCCAGGAAGAGAAGATCACTGTAAGTTAATCATTTCTTTCCACTTTACAGTTCACATTTTACCTTCCAGTCTTTGAAAAAGAATGTCATTCCTACCGCATAGAAGTTGTGCGGTCACATTCAGATTTGAATGCAGTTGTCGCTAGAGTTCTGAAATAGGATACATTTTGAATCTCTTTGTTTTGTACATCTCCAGGCCCTGGATGAGTTTGCTACGAAACTAATCCAGAACAACCACTATGCCAAAGAGGACGTGGCTACCCGCAGAGATGCCGTGAGTACCACTTTCCGCTTTCTCAATTTCCCCTAAATCCAAATGTATAAATTGCCTCAACTATGAACACTGAATGTTAAAGCAGCTGTCAGAAATGAGAATGTGAATTGAAAAGCAACATGTCTTCTCTTGTTTTGCCCGTTTTATAGCTGCTCAGCCGCCGTAACACACTGCATGAGCGTGCTCAGTCTCGTCGTGCTGCCTTAGAGGACTCTTTCCACCTGCAGCAGTTCTTAAGAGACTCTGATGAGCTCAAGAGCTGGATCAATGAGAAGATGAAGACTGCCACGGATGAGGCTTATAAGGTAAGAGTTGGAGATCTTGTTGTGTGATGTGTCCTCCATTTTAAAATGTATTTGTACATCCCAATGTTATGCCCACTGTTTCTGCTTTTCCCATTGTCCAACTTTCTGGCTCTTTTTTCTTGACAACAGGACCCCTCCAACCTGCAGGGCAAGGTGCAGAAACACCAGGCTTTTGAAGCCGAGCTGTCAGCCAACCAGAGCCGCATCGATGCTCTGCAGAAGTCTGGCCAAGAGCTGCTGGATGGAAAGCATTACGCCTCCACTGAGATGGCTGGCCGCATGGAGGAGGTCAGCTCCCAGTGGAAGAAACTGCTCGAGGCCACCGAGCTTAAAGGTACGGCTGCAGAAAGGCCTGGCCAGATTTGATTTCATCCTAATACAAATTCAATTTAATTTTCAATCAAATATAGCAGTACTACAGTGTGTCACTATAGGAAAAACATTACTAACTTAATTTAATCAGGTATTCTCACTGAGATCTTTGACCGGAGGACAAGAAAACTTTAGTCAAACAATCGCACAACCAGCACACCAGAACGAGACATACGAAACCAGACAACCAACAATCAAACAACAGATGGAATCAATAAAAATAATTGTCGAGTCATAAATAACATAATTAAGATTTTGGGGAATAAAAGAATGCTGCTTAAAGGCAGTTTGCAGTTCATTCTGTTTAAAAGGTGTCTAAACCCTGAACGTAGTTCTGCCAGGATTAATGTGTGCATATGGGATCTTTGAGGTTCAGTAGTTACTGGGTCATGTATCGTAGTTACCAGATTTTAATAAGAGAAGAGATAGTGAGGTAGTTTAGTTTAATAAACCCCGGCGGCACCCTAATACTACTACCAGTACTGGGGGTGATGGTGGCTGCAAGGTACAGCTGTGTGCCTATTAACCAGAAGGTCATGGGTTCGACCCCCGATCACCTTCTCACTTGGAAGTCACTTTGGATAAGTGTCTGCTAAATGTAATGTACTAATCGTAAGAGGACAGTTTTCATTGTAAATTTGCTATTTTATTTCAGGCATTAAGCTCCGTGAGGCCAACCAGCAGCAGCAGTTCAACAGGAATGTAGAGGATATTGAGTTGTGGCTGTATGAGGTTGAGGGCCATCTGGCTTCAGACGACTATGGAAAGGACCTGACCAGTGTCCAGAACTTGCAGAAGAAACATGCGCTGCTGGAGGCTGATGTGGCTGCTCACCAGGTACCCAAAGTTAGACATGCATCATGAAGGTATACCCGATACCAATTGATGTCAGGGTTTTTTGTACGCAAGCCAATGTATGAATTCTTCTCTCTCAGGATCGCATTGATGGCATAACAATCCAGGCTCGCCAATTCCAGGAGGCTGGGCACTTCGACGCTGAGAACATTCGCAAAAAACAGGAAGCTTTAGTGGTGCGTTATGAAGCTCTGCGCGAGCCCATGGCTGCACGCAAGCAAAAGCTGTCTGACTCCCTCAGGCTCCAGCAGCTTTTCAGAGATGTGGAGGATGAGGAGACTTGGATCCGTGAGAAAGAGCCCATCGCTGCCTCTACTAACAGAGGTAAAACTTAGTGTAGTCAGCATCCTGGCACTATATAATATACAATGCTATAAAATGAAAGATCAACAATATATAGAGTTGATATATACAAAAATATATATATATATATATATATATATATAGTTTTTCTTCAGGTTGTCCGTTTTACATGAATAAACAGTGAACTTGGAGGATGCTTCAATTTCAGTTGAAGCCAACCACCCTCTGATATTTCAGATGAAGTTCTTAAAGAAGTCTCTCTTGGTGTTTTCCTCAGGCAAAGACCTGATTGGTGTCCAGAACTTACTGAAGAAGCACCAGGCCCTGCAGGCTGAGATTACCGGTCATGAGCCTCGCATCAAGGCTGTCACCCAGAAAGGAGAGGCCATGGTGGAGGAAGGTATTCATTTAAATTCAAAGTTTTTCTATTAGATATAATTGAAATATTGTCCCAACATCACACACGCTGATCATCCATGTGGCGTTCCCAGGGCACTTTGCTGGAGAGGATGTGAAAGCTAAACTGGCTGAGCTGCATGGACGCTGGGACACGTTGAAGGCTAAGGCCTCCCAGAGGAGGCAAGATCTGGAGGACTCTTTGCAGGCCCAGCAGTACTTCGCTGATGCCAATGAGGCAGAATCTTGGATGAGGGAAAAGGAGCCCATCGTGGGGAGCATAGACTACGGCAAAGATGAGGACTCTGCAGAGGTACATGCAGTGGCGGGCCGTTTATTTCACACCTAGGCCTTCAATGATGTCCTACTTAGTCCGACTTCAATAAATGCCTCTCATAATACCATCATTTATGACACCACGTGACCACGGCTGGAGAAATAGTACACACACTTACGCACTACTGGGCATTGCATCACCTCAATTGTGTACAAAACGGGCTATTTTCCAGCGCATTTAAAAATCAATAAACTCGCATCAGCCATTAAAACATATCTCTATGTGGTACTGTCAAAACTAAAAAATAAAAGGGTATTTAAAATGATCTGTCCAAAAAGTTTGAATACGTTCACACAGAATACAGGCAAGCTTTAACAATATATATCAGAAAGACACCAACAAGACGGCCACATCTTTGCGACAGCCAGCGGATCAATCAAACACTTTGAGTACAACCACAGAGCTGCGCCAGGGTGTGATTGGACCAATCACAGGACGCGTACAACGTTCAACGTGAGGCCTTCTAGAAGGCCTACTGTTAACAACTCGTGATCTGATTGGCTATCGCAACTGTCTATCAACTGTATGTACC